>JARHVA010001690.1:3095000-3187013 GCA_037957365.1 Torreya grandis
GAGAAATGGATATGAGTAGCTTGTATTGGTTTTAAGTGGTGATATAAGTGCCAACAATCTTGCAAAGCACCAAAGGTTTGCTAAGCCCTTTCCTAGTGCACCCTTTAGTGCATACACTCAAAGAGATTGAGATTCAATGGGTTCATGCAAGAGAGTAATCATTATTAATTCATAAAATTTTAAAATATTGTGTAAAGCATAGACATCTTCTAAAATGATGCCTACCTCTATGGTATCCCCATCCACATCCCATCATAAAGTGTTGGTTAGTTGCTCTTATGTTCCTAATAAAACTATGACTAAATCAACATTGATTTAAATCTTACACATTTTCATGATGCCAACCGTGTACAGTCTATTGTTCCCAAAATCTATCACTTGTTTTTATGGACAACATGTCAACCATTTTGGTCATGCAAGCCAAAAATGACCTCTTCCTTTCTAAATAATGTTCTAAGCAGCCAAGTTCTTCAATTATTCAAGCCTTTTTAGCTAAAGAAATCGCAGGTTCAATAGACAGGCTTTCACAAAGAAAAAAGATCAAAACTCTTAGGCATTTCAAGGATGGTTCAATGCTGAGGTTCATTCAAAAGGTTCATCAGTGGGGTTAAAAGAGTTGGAGTGAACCATGGAACCATGGAACCATTGAACCATTGAAATCCACTTCAAAGAGTTCAAAGGGTTCAAACCTTCAATGATAGAGTTGGATAATATGGAATGAATCACCGAACCAATGAACCATTGAACTCCAAAAGGTTCAAAGTGGTTCAAAGAATTCAAAGGGTTCATAGTTCAAAGTTTGAGTGAATGGTTAAAATGGAAGATTCTAGAAGAAAGGTTCAAACAATTGGTTCAATGATACATTGAACTCCTTAAAAAGACTAAGTGAACACGACTCTTTGCCAAACATAAAATATTGAACCACCAAACCGCCAAACCACCAAACATCTTGATGAACTTTGAACCATTGAACCATTGAACCAATGAACATCAAAAGGTTCAAAGTTTCAAAGTTTAAAGTGGTTCAAGTGACTAGTGACTGATGACATCCCTACAGACATCAAATTTAAGGTAATAAAATAATTGTTGATTTTCAAAGATGCAGACCCAAGAAAAAACTCAAAAAAAAGTGAGAATGGAGCTCAAGAGCTCAAGACACTAAGAAGAAACAAAATGTTACAAGAAATATATAAATATCTACTAGAGAGTTATTCCAGTAGGTGGAATAGTCCACTAGGTGGACATTGAGAGTGTAAGCATTCAAAGGCATGACCTATTTTTCTTCATTAAGTAAAGGTGAATGGATAGCCATGTAAGCATCATAAAGAGGACCAAGCAACCCATGCTTTAGAGGAGACATTTGAGATGATTAGAATGCCAAAGGCCAGGTTGATAATCTACTCTAGTATGGCCCCTTCACAGAATCTCCAATGCATTGAATACAGCATGGGCCATTTCATGGAATCAAGCACCAAAGTCTTTCTTTGGTTGCTATATATTATAATCTCTTAGTTTGTCTAAGGGAGATCTCTCTGTTATTAGAAGTGAAACTCTGCCCAAATTGAAAGGCATTCCTAAGACTTTGAGCTTAGACTATTAATCATATTTTTTCATTTGAATGAGAAAGAAAGTGACCTTTTAGACTTTGTGTTGAAATAGCTTGTATTATTTAGGAAATTATTCTTATGTCTATTTCCTAAATACAATCTTGTCTATTTAATCAAATAATTATAATTAGTGGAGATAATTTGGAGGTGTCCTGAAGCTAACTATGGGAGACTTTGTGCTACCACAATTGTCTTTAGTTTGTGTTTTATGTTTTAGTGAGAGACTTTGAGCTCCCATTATCCTTTGTAACCTTTTATCCTGTTGTAGTTGAGGTGGATGCTTTGTGCTACACTTCATTCTACTATGTTACTACATCTTGATTTAGTAGGAGAAGCAATGAAAGACTTTGTGCTTTCATGGGTTTTTTGTGATTACCATTACTACCCAGGAAGTCTTCCTCTAATTGTTTGAACATCATTTTTGAAAGAAGAGAAATGCCTTCAACAATTACCCAAGAATTCTCCTTGACTCTGTGAACATCATCTCTAAAAAAAGAGAGATGGATGGTGTTATCCCACTCTTGAGTGTATTTTCAACTTATATTAGTATATAGTAGTTTATAGGGAACCTCCCTTTGATGAGAGGAGAGATTTATCTCATTGTGCTATGGTAAACCTACACATTTTATTGATTAAATATCCTTATGATAAGGTTGATATACCTATTTTTCTGTTAGTTAGCTGGTGACAAAATATTCACCCAATAGTTTTTGGTGACTCTGTTAGGGAAGAACATGTAACTTGAAGCATCAAGCTTCAAGTTAATGTAGTGCTAGTTCTTTTCCATTTTTATTTTACACTCTGGTAGATCCACGATATACACGAAGACAGAGAGCTCAAGGTATTTTTAACCTTGTATTTGAGTTTGTGCAACAAAATAATTTTGATCTTTCCCCTCCACAAACTCACCTTTAGCAAACTAGGAGTTTTCCTCATACCAACGTCAGGTCACCAATACCAGGCAAAGCTTCTCTTTTCTCTACTATCAGTGCTTTATCTATACATACCCCACTAAGATTTGTTATCCCTCCTTTCCATTGTCATATCATGGTAGCTCAAGGCCCCTAGGGTAACACCTTTGGTCCCCTGAATCTAACTCCACCCTCACTTGAACTACCTCATAGTTCAAGAAAGAATTTTCCCAAATTCTATGGTGATAGGAGAGTTCATCCTGATGAACATATTACTACTTTTTGTATAGCTTGTGGCATGATAGGTGTGGAATATGAGGACATAGCAGTCAGATTGTTTGTAGAAACATTGCAAGGTGTTGTAGTAGACTGGTTTTATCATCTGCAACCTCAAACTATCACTGACTGTAACACTCTCAAGGCTAAGTTCGAAGCTAGGTTCAAACCTATAGAAGATGCACATGCCCTGTTAGCTCAACTTACACAAATGAAGAAAGAGACTCATGAGCCTATGTGAGACTTCATTTATAAATTTGATAACTAAGGAACATGATTCCTAAAATTTCTCAGCCGACACTTGAAAATCTTAAATGCTTTTTCATAAATTCTCATCTTCCTGAAGTGATTTTTTTTGTTGAGGCAGGATGGCCACATAGACCTTACTACAGCTCATAATTTGGCCACTAAAGTTGAAAATGATCTTATCTTGGAAGGAAAGATAAGAATAGATCATAATAGATCATAATAGAAATAAATCCTCTTCATCTTCTGAATATTCTTCTACATGCACCACTGATCTTATGGTGCAAAAGCTAGCAAATGAATTGCTAGCTTTGAAAAAGAAAATGGCACAAGGAATGTCTATTCCTCCTTCTTACCAAGATATACCAAGGAGGGCATTCCCTAACCAGTCATATCAAGGAAATTCTACCAAAAATCAAAGGCATCCAAATCATCTTCCTCCCACACAGGGGACGCTTGCCATTGAAGTAGCTTCAGCTAACTCAACAATTGGTTATCTTGAAACTGAATCTAATTTCTCTTTACAACCTGAGTTGAACCAAGAAGATGATGCTAATATCTTCATAAAAGGAGAAGAAGAATTAGATGGTGACTCTAACATTAGTTTCCTAAATTACCAGGATGAAGCTCGAAGCAAGGGAGAAAAGTTTGATGGATCAACTTAACCAGCTGATAAAGGAAAAATATGGAAAGAATCTCGACTATAAATTTCAATTTCTAAAAGGGGGACTGCTCTGCCCTTCCAATCAAAGGACCCGATGATCAATAAAAAATTAAGTACCTCAAACAACATTGCACCTTCTACTTCAATTTTTTAGACCAGTACCATACCCCAGAAGACCCAAAATGATTGAATTTCTTCCTCTGTTCCTAGTTCTTTCTAGTCATTTGACATAATTGACCATACTAAGAAGACCAAAATCTAAATGACTGAGTTTGAATATTTATAAGCCAACCTTGAGCAGTTGGATAAGTTGGTTGAATGTATCAAGAACAAAACTGTCCCTGTAAGACAAGATGTTTCAAAGGTAACTCGTGATCCCCCAAAGAACATATCCACCCCAAATAACCTTGTCATTACTCCTCCTACTGTTCCTTGAAAAATAGAACCTTTCTATGTTTCCCTATTGATAAATGAACATAAGCTAAGCAATTACATAATTCACTCAGGAGCCTCTGACAATGTCATGCCTGCCAAGGTGGCAAATTCTCTCAACCTCACTCTAACTAAAACTTTTGGGAGATGTTTCTCCATGGAAAAAAAAACAAGTGCCTATGTTGGATTAGATCAAAGATACCCAATTTGCATTTGTGGCCTTTCTAGAAAAGAGGATTAAAATGATAGTCCTAGTGGCCAACGTTCTAGCTTCCTATGGCATTCTACTTAGACAAAAAATTTGCAAGGATGTTGGTCGTGAATTGAGCATGGACCTATCTCAGAAGAGGATACATATGAAGGGCATCATGTAAAGGCTGCTTCCTGAGAAGGAATCAAAATACATTATTACTTAGACATTAGATCCTGAGGCTCAAATTATTTTTGAATCTTTAGGAATGGGTAACTATTTTTTGTCTACGAAAGGTGTTTCTATCTCATCAAATGAAAGTCCTATAGGTGACAATTCAAAAAGGTTCAGATAAAATAATGGAATAATTGGTAAAGCAAAGTGTAGGTGAAAAAGAATCCTCCCTCCATAACAAAAATAAATCTGAAAGGAGATCAGACTCTAATGATGTTAAGATTCTAGAATTTGATGGTAGTTATTTTTCTACCAATTTTAGAGTTGGAATTGTTTGGATATCTCCTCAAAGAGATATTTTCCCCTATTCATACAAGTTTCAGTTCAACAATACCAACAACACTGTCGAGTATGAATCTTTGTTACTTGAGTTGAAGGCAACTCAATATAAAGGTGTTAAGCTCTTTCATGCCAAAGTAGATGCTAAACTGGTGGTTTGGCAGATAAAGAACCTGTATCAAACTAAGAATGAAAGATTGTGACATTATCACAATCTTGTATGGGACTATATTAAAAGTTTTGAAACTTTTAGTATCTCTACCATGCCTAGAGAGTTCAATGATCGATCAGATTCATTGGCTATTTTTGTGACCCTTATGGTTCCTCACCCCAATTTTAAAGGAAACAGGTACACTATTGAACTAGTCTTTCGACCAAGTGTACTTGATAATGCTAACTACCGGTAGGTATTCAATGGTGACAACCAAATCATTACTTTTCTAAAGTAGATGGAGAGCTTTGTGGAGCTTTATTTTGAAAGCAGTAAGTCTCCACTATGAGAATCAGCTCCTAAAACAAATTCAAATGTTGGTGAAGAATTCCTTCAGCTCAAAGGGAATAAAATCCCAAAGGGATTGGCTTACCTTGAAAAACTATTTGATAATCATGACAAGTTCATCAAGCAGTAACAAATAGATTTAAGTTCCTCTCAAGAGTTTGATCAAATAAATTTGAGTACAAAAGAGAATCCCAAGATGGTCAACATTGGGAAGTGTTGCAATCCTACTGAAAAGCTCAAGTTCACTACTCTGATTTGCCATTACATTGATGTTTTGGAATACTCCTATGATGATCTAAAATCTCTCAAGCCTAAATAAATTTGGCATGAAATTCTTCTCAAGATTGGCTCATTGCCTCACAAGTAGAAATCAAGATAGTATAACCCCAAGATATCAGGTACTATTCTATCTGAGATTCAAAAAAATTTCAATGTAAGGATAATTTTTCCAATTCATCATTCCACCTAGATTGTGAACATAGTCCCTATGAGAAAAAAAAATGGGGAAATTTGCCTTTGTGTTGATTTCAAAAATTTGAATCAATCATCTCTAAAGGACAACTACCCTCTACCCATCATGGATCAAGTCTTATAGATAGTGATTGGTTAGAAGATGTTATCAATGTTAGATGGTTTTTTAGGGTATAATCAAGTGGAAGTCAGTGAAGCAGACCAACATAAGACTGCTTTCACTACACTTTGGCACACCTTTGCATATCATAAAATGCCTTTTGGTTTGATCAATACTGGTGCCACCTTCCAGAGAGCCATGGATCTCACCTTTAGAGATGAAATGAGGAATTTCATTATGGTATATCTTGATGACTTGATTGTCTTTTCCAAACATCATCTTGATCATGTGCATCATCTACAACAAGTGTTTTAATGATGTTGATAGAATGGCATTTTACTTAATCCTAAAAAATCAATTTTTGGGGTTATAGAAGGGAAACTTATTGGTCACATTGTATCCCAAGAAGGCATACAAATTGACTCAAAAAGAGTCAAATCCATCCAAGAGCTTACTCTACCTGCTAGTAAGACTACAGTTTATTCTTTCTTTAGAAAGATGAATTTTCTACGAAAGTTCATTCCTAAGTTTACATAAAAGACTCACCACATCATTGACATGATGAAGGGAAAAGCTAATTTTCACTAGACTAAAGAAGGCAAGTCAACATTTCAAGATATCAAGAAATATATCACCGATGCCTCAGTCCTGGTTTGTCTAGATTATACTAAAGACTTCATAGTGTACAGCTATGCTTCTTAACACACACTTTCAGCCATTCTTATTTAGCAGAACAAAGGAGTGGTATCTCCCATTTCATTTATGAGTTATCCTCTCAAAGCTCATGAATTGAAATATTCAAACATAGAGAAGCATTCTTATGCTATGGTTAAGGCAGTGAAACACTTCCATTTCTACATCCTAAACTTACACACTATCACTCTAGTACCTGATACCACAATAAAATCCATTTTAACTCAATAGGATTTTGGTACCATAAGGAGCAATTGGATATCCAAAATTAAAGAGGTTGATATTGTTATCAAACCTACAAGCTTGTGTAGGGAAGAGGCATCTGCTAATTATTTGCTAAAAACATACAAGAGGAAACAAATCATGAAGAAACAAAGGATGAAGGCATGCCTACAGTTCTCTTTGTCACTACTATAGATGAGTGGCATTACAATATCACTCATTTCCTTATCTATGGTGAGTGTCCTACCCACCTATCTCATAAAGAAAATATAACTATTAAATTGAAGGCTACTAACTATGTTTTATGGGAAATTGGTTTGTACAAGAGGAGCCTTGATGGGGTATTCTTTCGTTGCATGGAAAAAGTGCAGCAGTTTAAACTTCCATAGTCTTTTCACTATCTAACTTGTGGAGGATATTTTTATTCACCTGTGACTACTCATAAAATTTTATGAGCTAGGTATTATTTGCCTACTCTGTTTCAAGATGCATACACTTGGGTGCATAGATGTGAGCTATGTCAACAGTTCATTGGGAGACCTAAGTTGGCCACATTACCTCTCAAGCTGGTGGTGATTGAAGAGCCATTTCAATAATGGGGTATTGATTTCATTGGCACCATAAACCTATCCTCAAGTGCTGGACATGACTATGTTATCATAGCCATAGAGTACTTTACCAAGTGGGTGGAAGCCATTCCAACTAAGCATGCTACTTCAGAAGTGGTATGCAATTTTCTCAAGGAAAATATCATCTCCCAATTTAGGGTCCCAAATAAGATTGTAACAGATAATGCTGCTTGTTTTACTTCTCAAGAGGTTACTAAGTTTTGCTATAATTATGGGATTATCCTCTCCCACTCCTTTGACTATTATCTACAAGGAAATGGTCAAGCATAATCAAGTAACAAGAACCTGGTGACCATTATCAAGAAGATGGTAAATGACAATCAGAGAAACTAGCATAAAGCATTGTTTGATGCTCTATGGGAAGACAGGATTACACCCAAGAGGGCAATAGGTATGTCACCATTTCAACTTCTGTATGGTTTGAATGTAGAGATACCAATCACCATAGAGCTACCAGCACTAAAGTTGGTGAAGGTAGTCAAGGATCAAACATTTGAAAATTCCATTGATAAGAGGATCACGTGCTTGGCTGAACTAGAAGAGTAGTGAACAATGGTAGTAGACTGTATCGCTACATATCAAAGTCTGGTAAAGAAACTCTTGAACTAGAAAGTAAGGATTCATGATTTTTAGATTGGAGATCAAGTCTTGTTATGGGACAAGAGGAGAAAACCAAAAAGGATGCATGGAAAATTGGATTCCATGTGGAGAGGTCTATTTACCATTCACTGAGTAAATGGTGAGAATAGTTTCTTGCTAAAGTATCAAAATAACATGTTATTTTCACTACCTCACAGTGGGCAGCATCTAAAGCACTTCAACTCTTGAAGTATTAGATAAGATCAGTTGTACATTTGTATAGTCTTTGTTTGTTTTGTGTTATTCATTTCATTTTTTGGCATCTTTCTCTTTTTGGGTGGCATGAATTCATATCCCAATAACATAGATAAAGGCACTTAGAGTCTGGATTCTACTCCCTTAATCATTTTTATAATTGATGGAAGTTCCCCAAACTAGAGCCAACTATTGTTCCCAAAATTTGTCACTTGTTTTTATGGACAACATGTTGACCATTTTGGTCTTGTAGGCCAAAAATGACCTCTTCCTTTCTAAAAAATGTTATGAGCAGCCAATTTCTTCAATTATTCAAGCCTTTTTAGCTAAGGAAATTATAGGTTCAACAGGTGGGCTTGCACAAAGAAAAAAGCTCAAAACACTTAGGCATTTCAAGGATGGTTCAATGTCAAGGTTTGATCAAAAGGTTCATCAACAGGGTTCAAAGAGTTGGAGTGAACCATTAAACCATTACACCATTGAACTCTACTTCAAAGAGTTCAAAGGGTTCAAAGCTTCAATGACAGAGTTTGATAATATGGAATGAATCGTTGAACTAATGAACCAATCAACCATTGAAATATTGAACTCCAAAAGGTTCAAAGTGGTTCAAAGGTTCAAAGTGGTTCAAAGAGTTCAAAGGGTTCAAAGTTCAAAGTTTGAGCGAATGGTTCAAATGGAAGATTCCAGAAGAAAGGTTCAAATAATTGGTTCAACGATACATTGAACTCTTTAAGAAGACTAAGTGAATGTGACTCTTTGCCAAACATAAAAGATTGAACCACCAAACTGCTTGATGAACTTTGAACCATTGAACCATTAAACTGGCAAACATTAAAATGTTCAAAGGTTCAAAGTTCAAAGTGGTTCAAGCGATCATCGACCGATGACATCCCTGTAGATGTCAAATTCAAGGAAATAAAATAACCATTGATTTTCAAAGATGCAGACCTAAGAACAAACTTAGTAGAAAATGAGAAGAGATCTCAAGAGCTCATAACACTAAGAAGAGACAAAATGTTATATGAAATCTAGAAATATCTACTAGAGAGTTATTCTAGTAGGTGGAATAGTCCACTAGGTGGACATCAAAGAGCGCAAGCATTCAAAGGCATGACCTATTTTTCTTCATTAAGTAAAGGTGAATGGATAGCTATGTAAGCATCATAAAGAGGACTAGGTAGCCCACACTTTGGAGGAGACATTTGAGATTATTAGAATGCCAAAGTCTAGGATGATAATCTGCTCTAGCATGGCCCCTTCACAGAATCTCTAATGCATTGAATACAACATGGGCCATTTCATGGAATCAAGCACCTAAGTCTTTCTTTGGTTGCTATATATTGTAATCTCTCAGTTTGTATAAGGGAGATCTCTCTGTTATTAGAAGTGAAACTCTACCCAAATTGAAAGGCATTCTTGAGACTTTGAGTTTAGACTGTTAATCATATTTTGTCATTTGAATGAGAAAGCAAGTGACCTTTCAGACTTTATGTTGAAATAGTTTGTGTTATTTAAGAAATTGTTCTTATGTCTATTTCCTAAATACAGTCTTGTCCATTTATTCAAATAAGCAGAACTAGTGGAAATAATCTTTAAGGTGTCCTGAAGTTGACTATGGGAGACTTTGTGCTACCAAAATTGTCTTTAGTCTATGTTTTATGTTTTAGTGAAAAGGATATTGGAGAGACTTTGAGCTCCCATTATCCTTCATAACCTTTTATCCTATTGTAGTTGAGGTGGAGAATTTGTGATACACTTCATTCTACTATGTTACTACATCTTGATTCAATAGGAGAAGCAACACAAGACTTTGTGCTTTCGTGGGTTTCTTGTGATTACCATTACTACTCAGGAAGTCTTCCTCTAGTTTTTTGAACATCATTTCTGAATGAAGAGAAATGGCTTCAACAATTACCCAAGAATTCTCCTTGACTCTGTGAACATCATCTCTGAGAAAAGAGAGATGGATGGTGTTATCCCACTCCTGAGTGTATTTTCAACTTATATTAGTATATAGTAGTTTATAGGGAACCTCCCCTTGATGAGAGGAGAGATTTATCTCATTGTGCTATGGTAAACCTACACAATTTTTTGATTAAATCTCCTTATTCTGAGGTTGATATACTTATTTTTCCATCAGTTAGTTGGTGACAAAATATTCACCCAACACAGTCATTTACTACCAATCTATCTAATAAAATAGGTAACCATGCTATGTCTATCAAACACCAGAGTCTCTATCATCTCTATAAAATGTTAAACATAAAAGATGTATTAACCCTTAACCTAAAATAATCACGAAAATATAATCTAAAATTCATTAAAAATATGCTTAATTCATAAATTAACTACTTCATCAACATATTTTGCAATTTTTGTACCAATTTATACTATGTCAACCACATAATTCACTATGTTGGTCAAAAATAAAAATATCCTACTAAGTTAGCCAGTCAATAAACTATGTTAGCCATTATGTCACCATTAAAACTAAGTTATCCCAATACTACATAGTCAATTGGGTAGGAAAAATAGATCGATCATATGCTAAACAATCGGCCATGTTAGTGTACTATGTCGACCATTTCATATGAAATCAGCCATTATTAAAAACTATGTTGGCTAGTTTCATACACTATTGCATTGGCCAATATGTATATAGTTATCCATTTTAACTTTATCAACTAGATCAACCTTCCTATATGTAGTTAGCCACTTAGGATTATAATAGATCAGATTTTTGCTATGCAATCAACCACCCTTTTTCCCCTTCACTTTTTGAACTAAGCTATGTTGAACATTGTCATTGATTAAGGGAGAGATTGTTGATCATTGGCATCAAGTGTTTAGATTTGATATTTAATGTTGTCATTGATGTCAAAAGTTCTTATGAAGATGTATGGTTCTTTCATTGATGTCAATCTGATATCATTTATGACAAAGATTATTATGAAAATGCTTAGTTAAGTAAGCATTGAGAAATATGTATGAATGAGTTTTATTGAATGAAGTTTTATTTCCAAGCATAGTGAGTGTTATTTCTATATGAAGAATAATAATGAGAAAATACTATCTGAAGAATGATAATAATATCATTGAAGCATCATGAGTGAGTACAAGTTAGTTTTTCAAGTGTCAAGCATCTTTTAATGATTTGTATTGACCTTATGATATTGTATTTGAAGGTGGCATGATGAAATGAGTGATTTCTAAAGAAGAAGCTATGTGCTCTAAAGATCTATGTAAATAGTTTTGAAGATGCTCCAAATGAGCTATGAAGATGAGAATACTCTAAATAACACTTGACAATGTTTGAACATGAGAGATATTGTTTGAGGTTTTACCTAAGGTATTTAAGACCCTATAATTGATTAAAAGGTCAGCTCTAAAGATCTATATATGTAGATCCAAAGATGTTACAAAGATCCCAGTCAAGCTCTAAAGATCTGTAAATAACTCTAAAAATGTTCTCTTGAAGTTTCAAAGAACAATGAGTGTGTGAGGTTTCTTGAGCATACATAAAAGACATTAAAACATAGGAGAGTTTCAAGGTGAAGTTTATAGGGTGGTTAGATAGTTAGGTTCAAGGCATAATAAGACTTTCAAGTCAACGCTTAGAAAGAAAGAAGATAGATGGTGTCTATATGAGGTAACATGATCATTTTACATGGCATGTGTGAATAGATGAATATTGATAGAGGTGAGTCAATTTTTTTTAATTATTTACATGAAGTTTCAAGTCTCTGTTTGTAAGAAAAAGGCTTGAAAAGTATTTCAAGGTTTTTCAATCACATAGAATGAAGAGTTGTCTACCTAAGAAGGTTTTCTCAGTGCTCATTAGCATGTGTAGCTTATACATGAGAACCTAATCTATTCATGGATCAAAGCTCCAAGCATTGGTTTCTAGAAAGAGGAGCTAAGTTTTATGAATGATTGTTAAGACTAGAAGATGTTCTAAACCCGCAAAAACCCTAATAGTGACCCAATGTTGAACATGTTATTATAAAGAGATTATAATGGTTTAATATGATCATACAAGTGATTATAAGTTGTAATAAACTCTCCCAGGCATCTTTAGGTGTGATTGGTTTCTTAGGTGAGTGAGCAAACCCTATATAAAAGTACTTATCCTTCATATGTTTGTTATAGCAGATAGAGTTAACCGAGTCAAAGTTGATAAGTGAATGAAGATAAAAGTGTGATACTTTTAGTTGTTTTTCATAAATATTTCTAGACAAGTTTTATATTTTAGGTGTGCAAAGTTTGTGATCTAATTTGGCCAGTCACTGAACAGACCTTGTGGTATAGATAGTAAGAAAATTAGGTAAAAGTGAGAAGATGTTTTTTGATGTATTTTCATGTAAAAGTGATGAAATAAAATGCATGATGATGTTTTTTAGGTATTTAATGATCTATCCATGATGTGTATAAGCTTGTAAGTCAGCATAAGAGGTTGAAACATTGAATCCAAAATGGCTTATCTAGCTTAGTAGAGTCTATGAGAAAGAAGGTCAACAAATTGGTCTATAAGACCAAAAAATTTCATTAAATCTCATGACCTGATTGGTTGATGTTTCTCTAAGGATGTTATAATATCCTATTAATAATGTGTCAGATGTTCATGTTTCCTTGACTCCATTTTAGAGCCAATTGACATTTCTTAGTGAACATCTTGTAGAGAAGTGTTTGAGCCTACCTTGAGTTGAAGCATCAGATGAATTTTGATATGACCTTGAGGTCATGAGGTTATGAATATATAATTTTTTTCCATGGTTTTTTGGAAAAATTGAGTATATGCCTCAGTTGTTCAAGATAGAGTTTCTGTATATGTGCAAGTCTTTTATATGCATTGTTTTGAGAAAGGGTTCAAGTGGTGATTGGACCTAAAAGGTGGTGTACAAATAAAGTAAAGTTATATAAGGTATATTAGAGTGGAATATTATGTTTTCCTTCCATGTTAGGTTTTTGGGTATGATTCAATAAATATCAAAGGGTAACATGTTATTAAGAAGGCCTATTAGGTCTTCATAAGCCTAAAAGAGGAGTAAGGGCTAATTAATGTATGATCGACCTATTGTATTGATTTATTCATGATTAAGGCATATTATTTTAATATTATAAGACATATTTATGGCTGAACTAAGTGATTTTGATGTGTATCCAAATAATAATGATGTGATCATGTGACTTTTATAAAAGTATGGCAGTTTAGGCCTAATTAGTATGCTTAGAGGATGCTAAGTGTGGGAGAGAAGAAGAGGATAAGTGAATGATATATATAATTATTGAGTATAAGGAGGTAATTTAAACCGTAAGATATATTATATGAATATATAAAAAAGGTTTTGCTTATGAGGATCAAGATCAGAAGATCTAATCAAACCATGGATAGGGCTAGTTGAGCAAAGCAGGCTAGCAGCCAGTTTGAGAGGGATACAAGTGAGTGAAGAGATGAAGAAGCAGATCATCATATATTATATAATAAATAAGGTTTTATTAAGGTTATTAATAATTAGGTGGATTATTTATTTCTAAGTCATCTATGGGGTTGGTTCCTCCTTGTAAGTGGGTGCTTGCTATAGCCAAGTTGAATTGGTGTTGAGCTAGTTGGGGTTGGTGCTCCATGTCAAGTTTGTGATTCACTAAATATTGATGTTTGTATTATAGGATTTTATTCCATTTTATTCATTAGTGTGTTTTTTATCCCTAGAGTTTTTCCTATGTATATGTTGTGTTCATATGTTTCATGCTCTTATGATTTGATGCTTATGATTGTTAAGATGTATATGCATGTTAGAATGGTTCATATATAGTTAAGTGGAATTGAATGAAAATTATTGAAGACTAGTTCACCCACCCCCCCCCCCCCCCCCCCATCTTATTCATCTTGTTTCCAATAATTTGTATTATAATATGTCCTTTATAATAGGTTTGACAATATAAAGAAGATCCTAAGTAGCAATGATGACTAGCCAACAAGCTCAAGGTGGTTTCTCTACTAATAAGGCTCCATTATTCAATGGATATAAATATACATTTTGTAATGTCATAATGAAGATATATCTAATGTCATAAGGACATTATATTTGGTATTTAGTTATGGATGGATATATTACACCTCTAATTCCACCAATAGATGTAATAGATAAAAAGGCTAGTGAAAATAACTCTAAGTCAATGAATTCCATTCTATGTGGCCTATCAGAGGTAGAGCTTGTAAAAATAATGCATTATGTTTTAACCAAATATATATGGGATAAATTAAATACCATTTATGAAGGAGACGCCAAGTTAAAGTTATCCAAGTTGTAGAACCATAGAAGATAATTTGAAATCCTAAGGATGAATGAAGATGAAACTATTGAATCCTAGCTATTGAGGGTTGATGAAGTTGTAAATATCATTAGAGGATTGGGAAAATAAATGAAATAATATACTATTTTAAAAAAGGTTTTGATATCAATCACTCTTAAGTTTGACTTTAAAGTGTCTACAATAGAAGAGATGCAATATTTGGACAAGCTAGAGATGGATGGGCTTTATGGCATCTTGAATGCCTATGAGATGAAATCAAATGAATGAAGATCTACCAAGAAGGATGTTGCTTTCAAAGTTGAAAATAATTTAAATTCCAATAAAGTCAAAGATTAGAAATTTTTAGATATTGATGATGATGAACTCATAGCTACATTTTCTAGGAAGTTGAGGTTTGGCTTAGGAAAGTAGAAGGGTAAGTTACCCTTCAAATGTTTTAGCTATAGAAAAATTATTCACTTTACAACCAAGTGTCCTAACAAGTACACATTTGAGCATAATAAAAAACATAATGAATCTCATGGAGATGACAGAGAATCCTATAAGTCTGACAATAGTAAGAGAGGTTTCAAACAGAATGAAGGAAGGAAAGGATCCTTCAAGAATAAGAAGCATTTTTATACTAAAAATTATATCTCATCTGATGTAATTGTTTAAGACAAATCTGAAAGTGATGATGGAAATAATGAATCTAAACATGATAACAATGATTTTTTTTTCATAAGCATAGAATCAAACAATGAGGGTTGTTCAAATGGGAAAGGCCTTATGATTGATGTAGAATTAGATGAAAAAGAATACTATGAAAGTGAAGAAGCTAAAGTGGATCTTGAAGCTGAGATGGTAATTTCCTTGGAAGAATTAAATATTGTGAAGAAGAAGAATAGGAAAATGAAGTCATTAGTTCAAGACTATGAGGAATAAATAATTTTGTTTGAGTAAATACTGAGCAACACTTCCAAGGAGTATGAAGAGATCATCCAACAAGTAGAAACATAGATGGAGAATGTGATAGTAGGCCTAAAGGCTAAAGAGGAAGACTACAATAGGTATGAAACTTAAATAGAATCTCCAAAAGTTGAATTGAATTAAGCATCTATAAAGGTGAAGAGATTTATGAAATTTGGAAAGAGTATTGAGGTTATAGATGATATTTTAAGTAGTCAAAAGTCTGAAAGTGATAAGACATGTCTTGGAGTCAAAGAAGACTAGAATAAGGCACCTCAAGTTGAGAAGAAGACTAATGAAGACAAGAAAGTCAACATGAAAATACCTATTAGACAACCTAATGCTATAAGGTATGATAGTTCTTTTAATGATTACTATTTTACATGTAGTTAGTTTGGTTATAGAGCAAGAGAATGTAGAATACTCTCCAAGAATGAGTAATCATGGAACTATGGAAGGATTCAAAATTCACATCAATAAAATGATATGTGTAAGGTGGTTTATTATAGATATCATAATAGAGGACATATTTAAAAATATTACAAGATGAGGCATATGAAAAGGACTAGTCATGACAAGAAGGTTTATAGTCATGCCACTAAGGAATGGATCAAGAAGATAAACCCTATAGATAAGGTAAAGGTGGAGTAAAATACTAAAGAAGAAGATTATATGAAAGCTTAGAGTATTGATAGTGGCTACTCAAGCCATAGCTCAGGATACAAGAGGGGTCTTGGTTCTTATGTGTTTGAAAAAAGAAGTAAGGATGAAGAGTTGACTAAGAAGAAGGATGACAAGGTGAGTCATGATCAATTTATAAACCAAGGAGGGATTTTTTATATTATAGATCATAAATCATAAGTGAAAGAATGCCAAGAACATTTTTTTATCTGCATGTGCTATTAAGATAGTCAAATAAAATAAGAAGGATGACAAGGTGGATGACAAAAAAGGCTAAATCAAAGGTCAAGCCTAAGTTAACAGTCAAGCCTAGAAGGATGTTAAAGAATATTCATTTTTGTTAAGATATGGAGATCTAGGAATCTCCTAAGTTCATATTGTTTTAGTGCCCTATGAAAAGGGATGGCTCCATTAAGATTCATGGAGACATTCTTCTATCAACAAAAACATGAGGTTTCAGTCAAACAAGTTTTCTCTTTGAGAAGATTCTAGTTTGTCTATGTTGTAATAAAAGAGATGAAGATGGATATTATACAATCCTATATTGATAGATCTGAAGTCAAAATGTAGATAATTGGTATATAATATGTAAGCTTTTGATAATTAGTTGTATGAGTAATTGATCTTGATTTGTGAAGACAAAAGGGGAGTCCTTATTTCTATAGTTGATGTCAAGAGTGTGGTATCTTTATGTATGGTCAAGAGCTTGATCTTATTTAGTCATATCAAGGAAGGTAAGTGATCTGGGTTTCTAGTTATTTTTAAAAAGATATGCTTGGTCTAATGGGGAGCTTGGTAGTTCTAAGTTCTTTGTCAAGAAAGTGATTGATTTATGATATACATGGAGTTAAGGAGAGGTTGTGTCTGAGATGCTTCATAGACTTTGTTTGTTGAATTTTTCATGAATCAACTAAGAGAGTGACCTGATTGAAAAGTTTATGAGAATGGTTGGCATAAGTGGTTACCATAGTTTTTGGAGATTGTGTGTCATCCAGTATCTTTGAGAGAAAGTATCAGCTCACAGGGAGAAGAGTATGATTTTAGTAGTTGTAGATGATCTTTGATGTCGACTGCTAAAATAAGCATGGTGGATCATTGGTTTGAGGGGGAGCTATTCAAGTTGTTAACTGAGCTTGATCTATGCTGAAGTGATCTTGTAATCTAAGTTAATTCTAAAAGATATGAATAGTTATGAAAGATATTTTTCATTAATGTCAAATAGGGAGAAATATCAAAAAAGGCAAGAAAAGGAGAAAGATCAAAAATATTAGAAAAGATGAGAAAAGGGGAAAGATCAAAAAAGACAAAGAAAATGCAAGAACCAGGTCTAATATATGATTGCCATCAATGAAAAAAGGGGAGATTTTTGAACATTGACATTGATTGAGGGAGAGATTGTTGAGCATTATCATTGAGTGTTGCACTTTGATATGTAATGTTATCATTGATGCCAAAAATTCTTATTAAGATGTGTGATTATTTCATTGATATCAATCTAAAATAATTGATGTCAAAATTTCTTGTGAAGATGCTTGGTCAAGTAAGCATTGAGAAATGTATATGAATGAGTTATATTGAATGAAGTTTTATTACCAAGCACAATGAGTGTTATTTCTATATAAAGAATAGTAATGATAAAATATTTTTTAAAGAATGATAGTAATATCATTGAAGCAACATGAGTGAGTATAGGTTAGTTTGTCAAGTGTCAAGCATTTTCTAATGTTTTGTCTAGACCTTGTGAGTTGGTATTTTTAGGTGGCATGATGAAATAAGTGAGTTCTAAAGAAGTTGTGTGATTCAAAGATCTATGTAAATAGTTCCAAAGATGCTCTCAATGATCTAAGAAGATGAGAATGCTTTGAACAACACTGGATAATGTTTAAACATGAGAGAGATTATTTGAGGTTGTACCTAAGGTGTTGAGGACCCTACAACTGATTAAAAGGTTAGCTCTAAATATTTCTATATGTAACTCTAAATATTCTATGAATATCTCATTCAATCTCCTAAGATCTATAATTATCTCCAAAGAAGTTATATTAAATCTCCAAACAAGAGTGAGTATATGAGGTTGCTTGAGCATACACAAGAGACATTGAAACATAGGAAATTTTCAAGATGAAGTCTATAGGATGACTAGAATGTTAGATTCAAGGCATAATAAGACTTGCAAGTCAAATATTAGAAATCAAAAAGAGATATGGTGGCCAGATGAGGTAATAGGATTAGTTTCCATGGCATGAGTGAGCAGGTGAATATTGACATAGGTGTTTCAAGTTGTTTTAAGTATGTACATGAAGTTTTAGGTCTTGATTTCCAAGAAAAAATATTGAAAATTATTTCAAGGTTTTTTGATTTCACAGAATGAAGAGTTGTCTACTTGAGAAGGTTTTCTTAGTGATTATTGGCACATGCAACTTTTTCAAGAGAACCTTAGCTATTCATGGTAGTTTTTCTCATTTTAAACATATTATAATGGTTTTATATGATCATAAAAGTGATTAAATTTTTTATTCAACTCTCCCAAGAATCTCTAGGTGTGATTAGTTTCTCAGATGAGTGAGTAGACCTTACAAAAAAGTGTTTATCCTTCAGAGATTTATTGTAGCAGACAAAGTTGACAAAGTCAAAATTGCTAAGTGAATGAAGATAAATGTGTGAGACTTGTATTTGTTCATAAATATTTATGGATAGGTTATATATCTTAGGTGTGCAAAGTTGGTAATAAAATTTGGCCAGTCGCTAACAGACCTAGTGGTATAGACTATAAAGAAATTAGACAAAAGTGAGAAGATGATTCCTAATGTGTTTTCATGTAAGAGTGATGCATTAAAATGAATTATGATGTTTTTTTACATCTTGAATGATATATTCATCATTTTTAGAAGCTTTAAAGTCTGTATAGGAAGTTGAAACATTAAAGCTAAAATGGCTTATTTGACTGAGTAGAGTCTATGAGAAAAAAGGTCAACATATTGGTTTGTAAGGCCAATAGTTTTCATTATATCTCATGATATAATTGGTTGAGGTTAATTTGAGGATGTTATAAGATCCTCTTCATGCATTGAAATATATTTAGGATAGTCAATCATGTGTCAGATGTTCTTGTTTCCTTGACTCTATTTTTGAGTCAGTTAGTAGTTCTGAGTGAACATCTTGCAGTGAAGTGTTTGAGCCTATTTACCCTAAGTTGAAGCATAAGATGAGGTTTTATATTACCTTGAGGTCATGAGGTTTTTGAATATATATTTTATTTCCATGGTTGTTTTTAAAAATTGAGTATATGCCTCAGTTGTTCAAGATAGAGTTTCTATATATACTTAGGCCTTTTATATGCATTGTTTTGAGAAAGGGTTCAAGTGGTGATTGGACCTAAAAGGTGGTGTGGAACTAAATTAAATTATTATAAGGTATATTTGAGTAGTGTACAATGTTTTAATACCATGTGAGTTTTTTGGATATGCTTCAAGAAAGATTAAAGGGTAACGTGTTGTTAATAACACCTATTAGGTCTTCATAAGCCTAAAAGAGGAGTAAGGGCTAATTGATGTATGGCTAACATATTGTATTTATTGATTCATGATTAAGAAATTTTATTTTAATATTATAAGAATTATTTATGAGCAACCTAAGTGATTTAAATTTGAATCTGATTAATAAGGATATGATCAAGTGACTTGTATAAAAGCAAGGCAGTTTAGGTCTAATTGGTATGATTCAAGGATGCTAAATGTGGGAGAGAAGAAGAGGATACAAAATCTATATAGATCATTATTGAGAATAAATAAGTCATGCAGACCATTAGAGATATCATATGAATATCTAATAGAGGTTTTGTATATGAAGATCAAGGTTAGAAGATATAATCAAGCCATGGAGAGTGCTAGTTGAGCAAAGGGGGATAGAAGCTAGTTTGAGAGGGACATTTATGAGATAAAATATGAAGAAGTAGATCATCATCTATTGTAGAAGAAATAAGTGTTTTTAAAGGTGATCAAAAAATTATGTGGTTGAGTTAGTGTTGAGTCATCTAGGGGTTTGGTACATCCTTGCAAGTGGGTGCTTGCTAAAGCCTAGCTGAGTTTGTGTTGAGTTAGTTGGGGTTAGTGCTCCATGTGAAGTTGGTGCTTCACTAGATATTTATGTTTTTATTATAGGACTATAATCCATTTTATTCATCAGTGGGTTTTCTACCCCTATAGGGTTTCCCATGTATATGTTGTGCTCATATGTTTCATGCTCTTATGATTTGATGCTTATGATTGCTATGATGTATATGCATTTTAGAATGGTTCATATATAGTTATATGGAATTGAATGAAAAGTTTTGAATACTTATTCATCCCCCCTCTTATTCATATTGTTTCCAAAAAGTTAGCCTAGCCAACTCTATTCAAATATTGTGGTGACTTTTTACTTATTTATCATTAATGCTTTAGGAATTTATGACTAATTTTGAGACCTACCCATTGACCATAATATTTTATACTCTACCCTAAAAATTCTTAGGGAAAATTTGATTATAAATTTTTTTCTACCATCTAATTTTTTTAATTAACTATATTTTCCATTAAAAACTTGTAAAAATCTAAAACTTAAATCATCACTTGCTTAAGTTGTACTAGTTGTTGTTATGCATCTCCTAGCTCACACATGTCGTCTCTGGGCCATATTTTCTCTATTCAATATTTTAGGTCTCCTAAAGCTCTCTTTTCTCAAAATAGCAAAATTACAAATGAATAGTTTAAAAATCTTATTTATATTTTAAGTTTCAAATTCTTTAACTATAAATTATTTTTTGACAAATTTTGATTTTGTTCATAAATATGTTTTTATTATCTCTTTTTCTAAACCAAAATATATTTCAAAATATTAATATTGTGGAGATTTTTTCTACATATAACATATATATTTGTAAAACAAATGAATTTTATCTTATTTTGCAATCCCACCTAATCTTCCCTTCATTGGGTGCCTCTACATTTCTCTCACATGATTTCTCATCTACAACATCAAGGTAAGTAAAAGTATGTATTTTTAAATTATTTCCTTTCAATTAATTTTATGTTTCCTACTACAATTTTTACTAGCTCAACATTGTGTGTTTTTATGTTATTTTCCCAAAGCACCATCCCATGTTAAAATAGTGTGGTATGTGATGAGCTTCGAGTTAGTCATATGTATACACATAATATTTTTAAACTTTATCAATTAATAATGATTTCTCTCTAATAGGAACCCATAAAATCTTAATCTCTCTAAGTGCACACCTTAAAGGGTGAACTAGGAAAGGGGTTGGCATACCTTTAGTGCTTTGTAGGATTTTTGACCCCTCTACCACCACTTAAAACCAATACAAGCTACTCCGATCCATTTCCTTAGGATTTAAAACTTTTCTTATACACTTTCATAAGTAGCTCACCACCCAAAATATCTTCTAACTAAGCAAAAACCCTTTTTTACCATGTATTCTAATAGGTCAACTGAGATGACCCCATTTTAGGATTTACTACATGTTACTGATTTATGGCATCCTAAGCCTACATAGTTCAAGACCTAACAACTCTATTTATCACCTAACCAAGTTGATCGGGTTGACTACATCGACTTAATTTTTGTGAGGTTTTAGGGTTAATCCATGGATATATATACCCCCTTTCATTACATTTCTAATAGGGGCAATCAATTGTGTATCATTATTATTCATAAATTTGCTCATATAATCAATAGGAGATTTATTTGCTTAGATTTTTTCCCTTAAATAAGTATTACTTATCTTTTAGAAGTCTTGGATGCATAGGAGAGGTCTTGTATCCTATAACTAATTTATTCTTATGATCTTTACAAGCCCATAACAACCTCTTACAAAGCACCATTGGCCAAGGGAGAGATTTGGCATAATGGGTTCACTTCAACAAAGGGAAGTATATTCCTATCCATTAATATTTTGATAAGTAGGTGTTGTAGACTTAATATGTATGTATTTATATCTCTCATTTCTTAGATCTTCTATATGTTATAGATAGATTTGTCTTTCATGTTTATTATCTTTTCAATTTTTGACACAAACTTTGGTGAGCACTAGATTATCTTTCATATGTATTTATAAGATTAGTTTGCATATTTTTTTAGTAGATTATCTTAATATTATTTATAATCATAAAGACCTATCTAGGGTTATCACAAAATGGCATTTGAATAGAGGATTTCAAAACCTCTCCTTTGCCATAGTATGATAAAAGATCCCTTAGTATAGGTTTAGTGAATCCATTATTGGTCATGACCCTAATTCAAATGTATCCCCAAGCATACTTTTTATTTGATTACCTTGTCTGAACTTAAATATTATTGAGTAGGATAAGTTATAAATTTATTGAGTTTCACTTACATACATAGATGACTTTGCAAGCTTAGTATCAGAACCAAGAATAGAAACAAAATTTAGACATATCCATTATGAGTGGATGGTGATGTAATGTTCCCAAGTCTATTCACCATAGGTTTATCTCAGTTGACTATGAAAGATAGAAGACATAATAAATAAAGAGAAAATAAGAATCTAAAAGTGACATATAAAAGGTAGAAGTAGAATATATTTCTAGAAATGCCCACTACAAGATGATAGTGGTGTAGTATGATCAAGTTTATTGACCTTATAATTATCTAGGTTAGACATGCGTATGAACTTATCATTTCATATATTGCACCTGTAGATGATGATTTCCACTCAAAAATCATTTTTTTCTTATCTTCCCTTTAAAACCTGTAGATCACTTTGACAGCTTCAAAACTTGTGATAAAAAGAGGGTAGTTTAATGGGTTGAGTTAACCTCAATCACCCTTCATGATTGATAGTTGCCTAATTATCCAATACTCCAAGGAGGTAAATCAGGCCCACTTAGTTCTTCTACCTAGATTGAATGTTCAATTATGCTCCTTTGACTATGTATACATCTAAAAAATGGATCTGATAGTTGAATATGGTAGTTCTTGACTTGCTTTAGAGGTATCTTGACTTGGCTTACAGTTTCTCCTTGTGAATGATTCAAAATTAAGAGATAAGAGGGAATATTTTCTTGAAGTGCAAAATTGTATATGCTGGTACCAAGTGAATATCAAGTGGGGATAATCAATGAATATTGACACAGATATATATATATATATAGGAAAATATTTTTAAAAATTTCCTTAAATGACCATGTGAAAAATTCTTGAAAACCCAAAATATTATTTTAAGATTTGGAAACTAGCCATTATTTTGTATGGGACATAACATGCCTAAGTGTACAGTGGTGCATTATGCCCTTATCTATCTAAGAAGATAAAATATAGTTGTCCTTTGTTGGTAATATCCTAAGGTTGATTTTATACAGCTTGATCATTTGACATTGACATATCTACATATTAGTGATGAAATAAAAATGATCAAGCATGCATATAGTTGAATGGCTTTGAGGAATTATGAATAAGAGTCATGTAATTGAGCATAAGTCATGTGATGTGGAATGTGTTGATAATTAACATTATCAAGTACTTATGACTAAATTTATGTGTTTAAATCTCTAGTGTAAAGGAAAAAGAGTTGAACCTAAGTGTTTATAACAAACTTTTTATTTGAATATGTGGATATGATTTATATCTTTACCAATAATTTGTGAAAAATTGGGTGGATAGGGTAGCTAAAATCAAGAATATCTCTGTGAAAATCATAGAGTAATTAATATCTAGGTTTATAGGACTTCATATCAAAGAGAACAAGTATATCAAAATAACCACAAATCAAGAACATGAAAAAGAGAAATTCCTAGTTGGGGATGAAAATCTAACTCTGTTCCAAGGTGGATTCAAGAGAGAAGATTTCTCGGTCCCATTTGGTGATGTGGTAGAATAGATAATTAGGTATGTTACATTGGATGGTAGATACAAAGTTGTTAATTATTACCATTTACCTTTCCTCAATACATGTGACATAAAATTCCTATGAGCATCTGATTTTATATCCTTCATTCTCTAGAGAATTTAGTTCAAAAAGTTTAATTAGGTAGAAAATCTTAGCCATTAAACCATGATTTTATCTTCCTTACTTATAATTTCTTCCATGCACAAAACCCATCTCCACAATCCTCGATATCTATAAGGAAAAATGTCAAAGTTAATGTTCCTGTATCTATATCTCCAAAAAGAGTACTAAGGAGTAGTGATAAAACAAAACCAAAAAAGATTGATGGAAATGATAGGGATGAAAATATGAAGAGGAGGCTCTTAGTGATCACACACCAAAAGTTTCAAATTCTATGATTGACATTGAGGAGACATATAATAATATTGGCATCGAGTAGGATATTCAAACTGAGGTGAAGCATGTTGAATAATAGGACATTCAAATAGACACTCACATTGCTAATAATAGGGAAGGTTTGAATTTTATCTCTACCAGAAGTAAATATAATACTCATATTACTAATAATAGGTAAGGCATAAATCATACAGGTAGTAAAGAGAAGAATGAACATGTACAGGGTAGAATAAGGGTTCCTCATTTATAGACTATGGTAAATTTTGATTTGGATTCTTGTAAAGATACTACTACAAACTAGGATAAATTTTAGATTTTAGAGGATGAGGTTAATCTTCACAAGGAAATTTTGTGCTATTTCATAAAGGACCACTCTATATTGAATCAAGAGGTTAACAACTTCAATAAAATGGATGGCTTGTATTGTTTTAGGGAGAAGGAAATTGAAATGACATCCCAAATTGAGACTTTATTTGATAGAGTTAATAGGTTGGAGAATGAGAATATGGAACTCAAAGAAAATATTAATCTATTGGTCACTTTTAGTAAAGTAACTGTCAACAACACAATGTAAAGTTTGGAGGGTTTATCAAGGTTCTTCAATAATACTAATACAAGTGACAATGATCCTGCTCCCAAGAAGAGGCTTAAAGGATTGGATTCGACATATGGAAATGAAGGATTGGTAAGTGGTATGGATATAAAATTTCAAATTATTATAAAATAATAGACATTAGCTTATGATAAATGGAATAAAAATCATTGATAACTCTTGATATTTTGTAATGGAAGCTATGAATTAGTTGCTTCTGTGTTGTTTTTCTATTGTAAGTGTCTACTGAACTATTATGTTCTTAATTTGTTTGTGGAACTTTGGGTCTATGTAATGATCCACTATGGTGGTATTTTGTATGGGTAGAGTCCATCAAAAACTCACTTTTACCTTTAATAAAGACAATTATGTAGGGTATTCATTTTAGCAAACTCAATAATAGCTCATGAAGTAGTCATTTATGCATTTAAAATTTGAAAAAGCTTAACTTTAAAAATTAAAAAATTGAAGAGAGAAAATAAGTATACCTATATGTAAGTGAAAATAATTTTCCATATAACTTGTAATTGATGACAGATAAATGTACTCCCTCAATAAAGTAGTTAGATAATTTGAACCAATGGTAAATTTGGGAGTGCTCGAGTCTAAATTTTAAACAACTAATAAAGATATTGAGTTGTAAAGATGTATTATCCCAAATATTATGAGTATGGAATAGTACCAAATGTACTAATCAAAAAAGGTGGAACCACACTAGGTTTACTAGAAGTGATGTCAAGGTTAAGTGTCACTAGAATCAAATGTACATCACCCACATATATTCAAATCACACCACTACAAATGGATCTAGATTCTAATTTTTCATGAAATAAATGGATTGAAGAGTATTCATGCCCCCATCATGATCATATTTCTCATATAATTTGTTTTTAAATTGAGTATTTTGATTTTTAAATTGAGTATTTTGATTTTTAAATTACATATTTTGCTCTTTTGAACATTGAAAATTTGAAACTTCAATTTTTTGCATTTTTACAATTTGGAAAAGCATGAGAATGAATGAGTATCATGCCACCTCTAAATATGTGCCTGTTATATTGAATGTTATGTATCTTTATGCTCGATTGAAAATGTATCTATAACTTTGATTCTATAATTATTTTACACATTCCCATACATATGAATTAAAGTGTGCATAATTGTGTAAATTATGTAATTGAAAAGTTAGTGCATATGAATGTCATATGCCCCAAAAATTTATATTAATGTGCTAATATTTGCTAGATATTTGATATCTAAATCACTTTGAATTTTTAAAAACCTGTACTGTATTTTATAATCTACTTTTTGCATTATTTTTAATTTTTAAAATCATATACTCTATATTTTTACAACTTGTATTATATCCCTTTATAACTTGTATTATGTACCAAATCTATTCATGGAGGTTTGGATCTCTATGACAACCCTATTGTGATGCCCCATTTTGAAATGAGAGATGTATCCTATAAGTCATTAATCTTAAAAGAATAGTTGATTGTATCATGTGATTAAGATGTGATCATATAGTATTATGTCAATGTGGTGGAGAAGTATGTCATCATAGAATTATAACTGTCATTGAAGAACATGTATAACATATCAAATAAAAGGCATACAAAGTGTCATGTCTAGATAAATTTAGTGATGAAGTGTGTAATAAAGTATTTTTTAATTAGATTATGCCTTGAGAGCACGTGACAAATATCATGGCACCAATAATCATGCTTAGCAAGCACACAAGAACAATACACAATAATTTCATAAAATTTCATATAAGAAGGCCAATGTTCGCATACAAGGTACATGTTCAAATATCACATAAACAAATATTTTTCATAGATAAATCCAATGACTGAAATAAATGGACATGTTCAAATGTCGCACATACCAAAAAATGATCTCGTAGAGATGCTTAAGCAATTTTCACACAAGAGCCACAAACCATACATATTAAACAAGCACTATTAAACCTATCATGCAAGAAATAAAATATAATTATAGAAGCATAGAACAATTGAAATTATTTTATTTTATATACGTGTATCAATGTCATATTTGTTTAAAAGTAACATATCTATGTGGTATAATGTAAAATATGAGTGATTTAGTAAGACACTAGTAAGATATGGAGCTCAAATTTTCAATTAGGTTATAGATAGGTAAAATCTACTAGTGTAACATCTATATTTAGATGCCCCCAACATAGTCATGGCCACTGGGTAAAAGGGAAGTCCAACATCTATGAATCCATATGTAATGTGTGTCATGCATCACATTCAAATACCTCATGAAATACATGTGGCTAGAAAATAATATGATATCTACTAACAAATAATATAAATAACATATGTAAATAAGTAACTAGCATCTCATGTCTTGCTCAGGGGATGAGTTTTTAGTTTTTGAAAATAAATTGAATGTTTTTATGTTTTTTTAATATTTATTTATCTTTGAATTTTTTGATAAATTTGATTTATTTTATTTTATTTTTTTATATATATGTATTTGAAGTGGTTTTATTTAACCAATAACTTGGTCCATAATACGTTCCCATAGAGTTATTACATAACATGTTTAATCACTGTATTAATTATATGTTAATCTACCATTTAGAATGGGATGACTCTACATAGATCCTAGGTTATTGTGAGTGTCACACCAATGTTTTGCATAATCTGAATCAGGGTCATAATCATATTAGTGATCTTGTAAATTTATAGTGTTATTGTGAAAATTATTTTTATCTATATCTATAAATACAACTACACCATAGTGTGTTATTGAATGCTCTAATGTCTTTCTCCCTTTTAAATGTGTCGTATCATGTGTTTTTATTATCTTTTTGTGTTAGAAGAACATTTAAAGAGGTATTTTTTGTTATTTCCTCTTTATCGGTGGATTCAAATATGTATAATATTGTAACCATCAAAACTTCATTTTCAAATGTGATATAGTCATAATATTTGATGAATGTTTCCCCCATTTCTACCATCCATGATTTTCTCAAATTTTCCTCACATTGATCCATGGTAGGGTCAATATGAAATGTAATTAAACATTTTTTTGGCCAAGTGTAACAGACATATAAATGAATATGATGCATCATTTTGGTTCAATAATGTTATCAAGATGTCATTTATCATTCCTTAATATTAGATAAGTGTCATATTTCATATAGTGGTGACTTCTAGGGAGGAAAAATCAACCTCAATACATTTATTGCTATCAATATAGAGACTAAGAATAAAATATTCTAGATATGATGAATGATTTATAGATAGATCTTGTAAAACCATATTAGCCATATTTTGTTTATCATAATTATTAATATCCTTTGTAATAAATACTTTTTTTAGAATGTTATATTGCTTAATTTTCATTTGGTTGTATTTTTGTGTTTGTTATATACATGATCATTACTTCTCTTTCTCTACTTCAAAAATTTTCGTTATGATTTGCTTTTTTTAGAAAGTTGTCATGTTTTTATTATGATATTTGTGGATGTTGTTATTCAAATTTATTTTGTTATTCACCTTGTGTTTATTACATATAATATGCACCATTAACTGTATCATTCAAAAACTTATTAGAATTTGTAAACTTGTCTTCAAGTGATGCAACCCTTAGACATAAATATTGAAGTTGTTCTTTTTGTTGTTGTGAATGAATGTTAAAAGTATGGTCATTGTAATTATGTTGATTATTTTGAATGGTAAATTTTCCTTTACCTTTTGAGGATTGTGCTTACCAATTAATTTTAGATTGATTGATTTATAATGTATATGAATCATCTTGATATGTGTTGACACCCATAAGTGTGAAAAGAGTATGAAATAAGTATTCTTATTGATCAATAAGACTAATATTAAACTTGTGAAACTTATTATATTTTGTATCTTTCATATCATCATCATCATCATTAATATCATACTAATTTGTAATCATGTAGTTTGGATCTTTGGAATTTGCCAAAAGATGGAGGTCAGATATTACCTCCTTTTTTCTATATAGTGATGAGTAGTGATTTTTGTGTATCTTATTGAATAGTTGTAATTGGTGTATTATCATATTTTGTACTTGACACACTTAGCTCATATGTATGTATTTTATCAAGTGTGATAGGTTGCATAAGTGGCATAATAGTATGATCCTCAAATTTGTATTGAGTCATTTTTCAGTATTTTGAAGGTGTGTCATATACTTTAAGAGTATATTCATATGTTTCATCAATAAATTTTATACATCAATGGTGTGTAGAGAGTAAAACCTCCATGGAATAAATATAAGGTCTCCTCAGAATTAAATTGTAATGTAATTGGTTGGGCATGACTTACAAATTAGTAGGTAATATAATGGGACTGACTAGTAGATCTAATGTCATATTTCCAAGTGTTTGGTGAGGGGTATTATCAAATCCCCTAATATTATATTTTTATTTTTAATGATATTAATATAAATACCCAATTGTTGTAATGTAGTAGTGATAAAAATGTTCACTCTTAAAATTTTGTCCAATAAAACACGCTTGATGTTGTTTTCATATATCTAGCCATAAATAAATAGTGGAAGATCCTACTTATTTTTTGTCCTAAAATATTATTCTAAGACCACTCATGAGATTGAGTGAAATAGAGAGAAGATTGGGAGACAATACATGAGATAAACATATCCCCTCATTAATTTTATGATTGATTCTAGTTCAATCTAAGGATCGAGCAGTTTAACCAATTTTACTCTAAGAGCATGAACTACTACCATCAGATATACAATTTGTATAAGTATTGTTACTCTCTTGTTGATTGAAACATTTAAATATTATTTATTTCTTTCTTTTCTTTTCTTTTCCACTTTTTGAAATAGGGGAATGGTAGTTCAATTCCAAAATAAACATAAAAGGAGAGGGAATGGAGAGTATAAAAGAGGGGTTTCTAGTCAAGTGAATAAGAGTGCTTCAAGAAATGAAATATTCTAAATCATAGTTATACCACTATGTTCCCATCTTAGCAATTATATAAACTTGTAGAGACACAATGGGAAAACTTATAGGGACATAAATTTTGATGTTTGACTTTTAGATTATTATATAACTATAAACACTCAAAGATTTACAATAGACTACACACAAAGCTTTTAAACCACTTTATAATTGAAAACACATAAAACATAGATCATCCTAAATTAAATTGAAAAGAAACATTGAATTAATTATCACAAGCATAATCCAAGTACCACATCCAACTCTACAACTAAGCATAAGATCAATCCTCTTGCACAATCATAGACATAAAACTAGAAACAATGGACAACATTCTATAAGTAGAAGACAGTCAAGAAAGCAAATGTATTCTATTATAATTTTGATAGATTTTCATGACATGAAAATGTCAACCTCTTTCTCATTACGTATTTGTCTATAAATAGATAATCTGAGCTCATGGTCTTTGAATTTCACCCACTAATGGGGAGAATATAAGAGTCATTAAATGGTGACAAAAAAATGTAGTTGGGGTTCATTAGGATCATAAATTGACAACTGAGCTAAGCCTAATTAATCTTGTATTCAAGTTTATATTTTAGATGCCATGTTTCATTTAAGACTAAATTATGTCTCATGTATCCTTTATAAACTTTTAGCCACCTTGCCATGAAGGCATGGATTTTATCTTTTATATTCATGATAGATCTTAGCATGCTTTCCATGATGTATGCAATCTTCATGTTCAATTTTGGTCAATGTGCCAACCACACTGATTTCAACTATAACACTTTTTATCAAATCAAGGTGAATTTTTTATTTTAGGATCAAATTTCCAGTTGCCCTGCATTGAATTTTGTAGGTTCTACCCTCAATTACGCCTTTTTGTCTTCTTGTTTAAGATACAACTTGACCTTTTATTGTTGAGTTTTGAATAGCTCATTCATATGTTTAGAGACATTTTAATGATTACTTAGGCATCAAATTTAAGTGTGGGACCCTTTTGATGACTTGGTGAGACTATTTATCCTTTGGGCTCCATGTTTGGCTTTTTTAGAGAGTGTTTTGCCTGTAACTATTTTACCCATTTTTTTTGGCCTTGTCATTTGCCTTCCTCCAATCTAGTGGTATTTCCTCTACACTTTATGTCTCTATGGGTACCCTTCTTACCAATTTTAAACTACCTAGAGCCTTCATGATTATATCAATGTGGATATTCTATGGGTCTCCAAGTCATCAGGATTGTGCTATATGGTGCAATTCTAAGATCCTAAAACTTCTTACATCAAATGCTCATTGGTATCCACCTCGTGCCTCCATATTTATAGGATAATATCCCATGGTATAATCTCAATCTCCCAAATATTTCTTTAGCCTCTAATTCCTCTAGGTTTATATACTTTCAAGATTATGCCATGTGGTACAATATTGAACCTCCAGAGCTTATTTTATTTGTTGAGTGCCTCTAGGATTCTAGGATTGCACCATGTGGTGATATTTTATGCCTCTAAGTAATATCCAACAAAAATGACAAGGAAAAAGGTATTTTTAAATGAGTTAATAAGTTAGCCCAAAAAAACAAAAAATGACTGAGGCCTGAGTTTTGAAGAAAATAAAGATGGAATGCATAAGACACTTAGTAAACATGGAAGTATTTAATAGGCTAAGGCCAAACTACATGAAAATGCATGTTTTTTAAAATGATATTGATTTACAACATTATTATCAAAATCTTGAAGTCATGAAAAAGGTATTTTGAAGAACCCATTAGATAATGAAAGTTAGAGACTGTAAAAGGGCCTAAATTTTAATAACATCGAAGTCTAATTAGTAGATTATTTTTAAGATTGAACACATTGATACTTATAAATCTTTGAGGAATTTTAAGAATAACACCTAAAATCTAAATTTAATAAACTAAAATATGTACCAATAATATCTGTTCAATTCACACATAGTCACCCTACAAGATAAATATTGTTTTAGCAATTTGACATTGATGAATCTCTGTGAAAACCACATAAATACTCTTTAATTAAGCTATAATGTCTCAAAATGTAAATCAAGCTTACATAAAAATATGTACAGGTGACTAGGGACCTTTTTTTGAAGGCAAGACAATTAAAATGTCACTTTTAGACCAAGACCATGGACCAAGCATAAAATCAATGGTTAAAATATTAAGACCAAATAATAAACCATTATGAAGTCCTTCTCTTCCTACTCACAAAATTGAGGGATCCTATCATTTGATTTAGATAGTTTAAATTCTCATGGTAAAATAACTAAGCAAAGCTTAGATCAATGTTAGTCTAATCACTTCGAATGCTACAGTCCATGACCTTTATTATTGGGGAAATTGTCAACCAAGAGAGGGCATCAAATAAACACCAATGGTACCTATTTTCAACATGAAAATGGGCTGTGTTTATATAAGGCAACAAAAATGGTGACTTCATCCTTGGAGATACTCCTGAGTATTTGGAGAATTTAAAAATTTTAGTTCATGCATCCAAATATAAGCATTAGCTGCAAGTAATAAATTGAGACAACATTATAAAAGTGGCCACCAAAGTCTTCTCCAAAACATGGCATACTAAGCCAATCCTTTCCAAACACTATCAGTGTGTGAGTTTTAATTTTAATTTAAAATTTTACATTCAAATAAAATTATTTGGGTATGCTCAATTGATTTAGAAAATCTAAATGGGTAAGATTTATAATTTAACTCAATGGGAAATGGCATGAGAATTACTATGCTCCTAGCCAAAAATTTATATCCCTAAAAGAGATGCCTTTGGTCACCTTCAAGACCTTGTTCCACTTCCAACTAGGTTAGGAAGCCTATACTGGAGGTTTTCTAAATCGACCTTTTAAAGATCTTTTGATTGTACATTTTATTATCTTTTCTTCCCTTTTTGGGAGGGAGTTTTTGTTCATTATGTTGAGTTTTGGGGACCAATCCATGGGTCTAGGGAAAAATTAGATATTTCATCAATAAATTAAGATAAATTAGAAATGATAGTGGTTTATGCTTGCTCCAAATTTTATGTTAAGTGCACTTGATCATTTTAAACGAAGACAGTAACATTTTTAAATCCATGTGTTCCATTAGGAATCATAGGCCACAACAATTTATGAAAAATTCCCAAAAATTTACAAAAGTTCACACATAATGTTCAAGTAAGTTTTTTAGTTAGGCTCCTTAATGCCATTGATTCTACTCATACAAACAACCCCTTCATTTTATTGAACATTTATTATCAAGGGAAACCTCCAGTCAAAAAGAGTAGGTCCAATCCAAAAGAAACACACAAATTTGGACTTGGAAATGAAGAGAAACGAGAACGAGAAAAAAATAAACTATACTATTACAAAGGACAAGAAAGAAAAGTAGGAAATCAAAAGAAAACACACAAATAAATTGAAACTACTCTATCACTAAACTAGAAAATATAAAGCCTACTTTAATAAAGAAAAAGAAGAAAGTAGGATACTAAACTATCATGTATACTATACATTACTAGACAAATATTGAAAGCATATTATGAGGATGGAATGTGTTGGTTGAATATTTTGTCTATTAGCATACTGGTAAACAAAATAGGTCTTATCAGCCAAATCAAGAAGATTAGTCATCCTAATGTGTAAGTTTATCACATCAGAAGGAGACTTCTCTCTCCTCTCATTAAGGGGAGGTTCCCTGTGGATATGCTATGTATATGTATAAATGTAATATAATACTCAAGGGTAGGACCAGACATCCATCTCTCTTTCTTCAGAGATGATGCATACAAAACAAAGGAAAAACTCAAGGGAATGACAGACAACTCTCCTCTTCTTTTAGGAAAAACTATTCAGCCAGCCACAAGAATACTCCTGGAAATAAAAGTAGAATATGACTAAAGTATGGTAACCAACAAATCAAGACACAGCACAAAGTCTGCACATGAAATACTCAAGAGCGATATACGAAGAATAATGAAAGCTCAAAGTCTTTTCAAAGTTATTTACATAGCAATAAAAAAACACACACTGAAGGCAGATATGGGGGCACAAAGTCTCTCCACAGTTGATTCTTCAGGACACCTTCTTGACAAATTTACTAATCTTGGTTATTAAATCAATGAAACAAACAAGATATCACAGCACAAAGTCTACAAAAGTCCCTTGTTTTCATTAACAAAATATGATAAATAGACTGAGCACAAAGTCTCAATGATGCCTCTCAATTTTGATAGAGTTTTGTTCTGATTATCAAAAAGAAGATGATTTTACAATGATAGGAAGTCCCTTATATAGCCACTTTCAAGAAGGATTCAGGAACAGTAATACATCATGATGCATTGGGAAATGTTAGGAAGACAAGCTAGAACTTTGGGGCCTTTTACCCATTTGATCTTTTCAATGTGGATAGATAAGTCATGCAATTGAAAGTTTTACAACTTTCAATGTCTGCCTGGCAGTCTGATCTTATCTTCATCATTCCTCCCTTTCTGATTAATTGAATTGGGTCCTGGATTTAGGTTGCTATTTTGTTCCTTCCCCACTTTCTGCTGGTCTTGGCCTTGAAAATTGTGAATGTATTCTATTCTATGTGTTCAAAGGATCAACAGTTATTTTTTTGTCTTCAATTTGACATTCACGCACCCGTCACTATGTTTCCAATGGTTAGTTGACTGTGTTGAATTTGATGTGTTCGGGTGTGTCACCCCTTGGTCTTCTTTTGGCTTTTTGCTTGGTGGTTTTTTATATTGGACCTTGCCCTTTCGGGCCTTGAGAAATGATCCTTCAGCTTCGGGAAGTATCCTCAAATTAATGGTAGAGAGTTCCCCGCAAGGGTATCTGCCCTTCAGGGTCCTTCATTGGCCCTTTGCAAATTTCCCTTGGGCTTTTCCTCAGGCCATTCCCTTTTAAGGTTTCCCGTAGACATTTTCCCTAGGGAAAATTATCGTGAACAAAAAGTTTGGGGAAAATTCCCCCGAGATTTGAACAAGTCTTTGAACAAGCCGAAGGGTGCTTTGGTCAATGAAGTTTCCTCCGTAAGGGCACTTGTCCTTCGAAAAAGTTCTTTAGCATTGAACCATCCCTTTGAACTTAGTTGATGAACCATTTGTTGAACCGGTTCAAAGGTTCAATGAAGTGCGCCAAGCCTTTGAAGCAAACAGCTGATGAATCATTGGATGCACTTTTTGTCATTGAACCAATACATTGAACTAATTGGTTGAACCAATGATTTGAACCAAAATGGTTCAAACCAATGGTTTAAGCTGATGGTTCAACGAATAAAATAGGCCTATAAACTAAGCATTGAACCAAATATTTTTACTTGCCTTTGAACCAAGAGTTGAACCATTTGATTGAACCTGTCCATTAAATTGGTTCAATGGTTTAATGAAGCATGCCAAGCACCTTTTGAACAAAGCTGATGAACAATTCAATGTTGAATCAAAGTGTTGAACCGCTTGATTGAACCTGCCTTTGAACTGTTTGAAGTTGAATCAAAGGATGAACCCAACATTGAACTTGCTGCTGATGTTTGTTGATGGAAATTCTTGCAGAAGTCATGAAGCTCGTTGAACTTGGACATTGAACCATTTGTTGAACCAGTTCAAAGGTTCAATGAAGTGTGCCAAGCACCTTTTGAACCAAAAAGTGATAAACTTGTTGTTGAACCTTTTCGTTGAACCAAGATGTTGAACCAAAAATTTGGTTCAATGGTTCAATGAAAGCCTTGAACTGACTGACAAACCAAATGATTAAACCAAAAGACATTGAAACAAAGGAAATGAACCATCTGAGTGAAATAAATCATTAAACTGCTTGGTTGAATCGAGTGATTGAACTGTTCCTTTGGTTGAACTAACTGTTGAACCTTTGAACCCAATTGGTTCAATGGTTCAACGATTCAAGTCATTTTGATTTGACCAAATGTTTGGAAGCCGATGAACCTGTTGAAGCAACTGAACTTTGAACCTTTATGAAGTGCTTAACTTTTTCCAATGACATTGAACTTGTTGAACTTTGAACCCATTAAACCTTTGAACGAAATTGGTTCAATGGTTCAATGGTTCAATGATTCAGGTTTCCTTTTGTATTCAGATGCTTGCCGATGAATATTTTTGATTGAACCAAAACTTTGAACCAATCCCAAAAAATGAAAAAATGTTGAAAATCAATTCTTTTGACTAAAAATTGCCTACAGAAGTCTATAGATTTTCCTTTTTTTTGCACAGTCTATAGATTCTTCTTCCTACTGAGTCCATATATTCAAGCCTGCAGAGTCCGTAGATTCAAGCCTGTAGAGTCTGTAGATTTTTTGAGAAGATTTGAAAATGAGAAATCTGAATATCTAAGACAAATTTTGAAAATGGAAGATATTATTTTGGTTTGTAGAACCAAAATAATTCAAATGTTATTCCAAAAATGACTGTTATTTTTGGGAGACAATAGCTGGCTCCAGTTGGGGAACTTCTGTCAATTTAAAAATGAATTGGAAGGAGTAGAATCTAGAATCTCCAGTGTCTTCATGTGTACCATTGGATTATGGAGTCATGCTACCCAGAAATGAAAGGCTTCAAAAATGGAAACAAATGAAACAAAACAAAATTAAAAACTGTACAAATATACATATATACATATGCAATGATTTGATACTTCAAGAGTTGAAGTGTTTCAGATGCTACCCATTATGAGACAATGATAATGGCATAACATCCTAATAAACTAGTAAGAAACCATTTTATCCCTAGAATGGGTGATGGGTGAATGAAACTCTCCACCAGGAAACCACTTTTCTATGCCTTCCCCTTGGTTTTCTTCTCTTGCCCCACATCAAGACTTGAATTTTGGTTTAAAAACCATGAATCTTCGCTCTCCTGGTAAAGAGTTCCTTTTCTTGATTTTTATGGGAAGCAGCATGGTCTAGTACCATAAGTTTCTATTTTGATAGTTCGACCCAACACTTGTCTTGATTGTCCCCCTCAGATATCTCAGATTCTTCTTTATTTAGAAGGGAGGGTTCTCCTGCACTTATGCTGCACTCCACCAATTCTTCTGCTATTTCATCCCTGCTTGAAGACTCAAACAAAATTTGGGCTGCATGGGCCATTGTTTGGGTCTCGACACATTTGACATGATCAATTATGTCAAATGGCTGGATTGGACTAGGCACAGGGGATGGGAGTTCTTCTTTTTGGTTTATGGGATAGGTGGGAGGACTAATCTACAAAGTTGAAGTAGAAGGTGCAGAGATGTTTGGGATACTTACTTTCTCAGCAATCACTGAGTCTTTTGGCTAGATAGGTAGAGTGGTCCCACTATTAACAATAAAAATTGTAGGCTGAGGTTGCTCCTCTATTTCTCCTTTATCAGCTTGTTGAGCTGACTGATTCTGGGACTGGGTGATCACAACATATGATCCTTTAGATGCTCCACCTTTACTTTTGGGTTCATCCTGGTAATCTATGAAATCAATGTGGGAGTCACCAGCTGACTCTTCTTGATCCTCCATGAAGATACTAGTGTCATTTTCTTGATTAAACTTAGGTTGGAAAGAGAAATCATGCTCTGTTTCCAAATACCCAACTATTGAGTTGGCTGGAGGTGCTTCAATGGCAAGGTTCCTCTATGGGGAAGGAAGATGATTGGGTTGCCCTTGATGTGCCTGATTAGGGAATGTCCTCCTTGGTACATCTCTGTATGAAGGAACATATGACATCCCTTATGCCATTTGTCTTCTAAGGGCCAACACTTCATTTTCTAGCTTCTGCACCATTTGATCAGTGGTGGCTGCAGGTGAGTTATCAGAAGATGAAGAAGATGCACCTCTATTTGAATCCCTTCTTATCTTTCTAGCCAAGATAAGGTCATCTTCTAACTCAGTGGCTAAGTCTTGAGTAGCTTTAAGATCTATGTGGTTAGCATGTCTTAGCAGAAAACTCACTTCAAGCAGCTGTGAGTTTATGAAGAAGCATTTGAGATTCTTGAGTGTGGGCTGAGCAACTACAGGAATCTTGTTTCTCAGCTTGTCAAATTTTGTAATAAAATCCCTCATGGGCTCATGAGGTTCCTTCTTCATCTGCGTAAGTTGGGCTAGCAAGGCATGAGCATCTTCTGCAGGTTTGAACCTTGCTTCAAACTTAGCTTTGATAGTGTCCCAGCCTATCATTGATCTAGTTTGAAGATGGCAAAACCAGTCTACAGTAGCACCTTGTAATGTCTCCATGAAAAGCCTGACTGCCACGTCTTCAAATTCCACCCCTATCACACCATAGGCTATGGTGAAGGCTGTAATGTGTTAATTAAGGTGGACTCTTCCATCACCATAGAAGTTGGGGAAATTCTTCTTTGAACTGAGTGGTAGCTCATGCAGGGGTGGAGTTAGATTAAGTGGGCCAAATGAGTTACCCTAGGGGCCTCAAACTGCCATGATCAGATTATGAACAATAGGGATAACACATTTGAGTGGAGTTTCCAGATTATAGGACAAAAATGGAAAAGAAACTGGCCCTGCTTCAGCTTAAAGCTTGAGGCTTCAAACTGCACTTTCTTTCCCAGTAGCTCTAGTTTTGCAGATCATATAATATAATGGAGATGGATGAAAAATGGTAAAGCTATAAATGGATAATGGGAAAGACCCAGATGGGAGTCCCCAGATTATATAATGGATAAGGTGATAATGATAATGCGTAAGACACATGTGATGTTTCAATCTAAAACATGAGGCTTTAGACTGCACATTCTTCCCCAGTGAAGTCACCAAAAATTGTTGGTTGAATATTTTGTCTATCAATATACTAGTAAACAAAATAGGTCTTATTAGCCAAAGCAAGAAGATTAGTCATCCTAATGTGTAAGTTTATCACATCAGAAGGAGACTTCTCTCTCCTCTCATCAAGGGGAGGTTCCCTATGGATATACTATGTATATGTATAAATGGAAAATAATACTCAAGGGTAGGACCAGACATCCATCTCTCTTTCTTCAGAGATGATGCATACAAAACAAAGGAAAAACTCAAGGGAATGATAGATAGCTCTCCTCTTCTTTCAGGAAAAACTATTCAGCCAGCCATAAGAATACTCCTGGAAATAAATGTAGAATATGACTAAAGTATGGTAACTATAAAATCAAGACACAGCACAAAGTCTGCACATGAAATACTCAAGAGTGATATACAAAGAACAATGAAAGCTCAAAGTCTTTTCAAAGTTCTTTACACAGCAATTAAAAAAAACACACTGAAGGCAGCTATGGGGACACAAAGTCTCTCCACAGTTGATTCTTCAGGACACCTTCTTAACAAATTTACTAATCCTACTTATTAGATCAATGAAACAAACAAGATATCACAGCACAAAGTCTAAAAAAGTCCCTTGTTTTCATTAACAAAATATGATAAATAGACTGAGCACAAAGTCTCAATGATGCACTTCAATTTTGGCAGATTTTTGTTTCGACTATAAAAAATAAGATTTTACAATGATAGGAAGTCCCTTATATAGCCACTTTCAAGGACTCAGGAACAGTAATACATCATGATGTGTTGGGAAATGTTAGGAAAACAAGCTAGAACTTTGGGGCCTTTTACCCATTTGATCTTTTCAATGTGGATAGATAAGTCATGCAATTGAAAGTTTTACAACTTTTAATGTCTGCCTAGCAGTCTGATCTTATCTTCATCATTCCTCCCTTTCTGATTAATTGAATTGGGTCTTGGATTCAGCTTGTTATTCTATTCCTTCCCCGCTTTCTACTGGTCTTGGCCTTGAAAATTGTGAATGTATTTTGTTCTGTGTGTTCAAAGGATCAACAGTTATTTTGTTGTCTTTATTTTGATGTTTGCACACCCATCACTGTGTTTCCAACAGCTATTTAACTGTGTTGAATTTGACGTGTTTGAGTGCATCACCCCTTGGTCTTCTTTTGGCTTTCTTCTTGGCACTTTTCTAGATTGGACTTTGCCCTTTCGGGCCCTGAGAAATGATTTTTCAACTTCAAGAAGTATCCTCAAATTAATGGCAGAGAGTTCCCTGCAAGGGTATCTGCCCTTCGGGGTCCTTCATTGGCCCTTTGCGAATTTCCCTTGGGCTTTTCCTCAGGCCATTCCCTTTTAAGGTTTCTCGCAGACATTTTCCCTAGGGAAAATTATCGTGAACAAAAAGTTTGGGGAAAATTCCCCCGGGCTTTGAACAAGTCTTTAAACAAGCCAAAGGGTGCTTTGGTCGATGAAGTGTCCTCTGTAAGGCCACTTGTCCTTCATAAAAGTTCTTTAGCATTGAACCGTCCCTTTGAACTTAGTCGATGAACCATTTGTTGAACCGGTTCAAAGGTTCAATGAAGTGCGCCAAGCCTTTGAAACAAATAGCCGATGAACCATTGGATGCAATTTTTTTCGTTGAATTAATACATTGAACTAATCAGTTGAACCAAGGCTTTGAACCAAAATGGTTCAAGCCAATGTTTCAACAAATAAAACAGGCCTATAAACTAAGCATTGAACCAAATATTTATACTTGCCTTTGAACTGAGAGTTGAACCATTTGATTGAACCTGTCTATTAAACTAGTTCAACACTTCAACAAAGCATGCCAAGTGTCTTTTGAACAAAGCTGATGAATAATTCAATGTTGAATCAAAGCTTTGAACTGCTTGATTGAACCCGCCTTTGAACTGTTTGAAGTTGAATCAAAGGATGAACCAAATGTTAAACCTGTTGTTGATGTTTGCTGATGGCAATTCCTATAAAAGTCATGAAGCTCATTGAACTTGGATGTTGAACCATTTTTTGAACTAGTTCAAAGGTTCAATGAAGCGTGCCAAGCACCTTTTGAACCAAAAAGTGATAAACCTATTGTTGAAACTTTTCGTTGAACCAAGACGTTGAACCAAAAATTTGGTTCAACGGTTCAATGAAAGCCTTAAACTGGCTGACAAACCAAATGATCAAACCAAAAGATGCTAAAACAAATGAAATGAACCATCTGAGTGAAATAAAGCATTGAACTGCTTGGTTAAACTGAGTGATTGAACTGTTCCTTTGGTTGAACTAACTATTGAACCTTTGAACCCAATTGGTTCAATGGTTCAACAGTTCAAGTCATTTTGATTTGACCAAATGTTTGGAAGCCGATGAACCTATTGAAGTGACTAAACTTTGAACCTTTATGAATCACTTAACTTTTGCTAATGACATTAAACTTGTTAAACTTTGAACCCGTTGAACCTTTGAATGAAATTAGTTCAATGGTTCAACAGTTCAATGATTCAGGTTTCCTTTTGTATTCAGATGCTTGCCGATGAAGATTTTTGATTGAACCAAAAGTTTGAACCAATCCCAAAAAATGAACAAATGTTGAAAACCAATTCTTTTGACTAAAAACCGCATGTAGAAGTTTGTAGATTTTCCTTTTTGTTTTCTCACAGTCCGTAGATTCTTCTTCCTGCTGAGTCTATAGATTCAAGCCTACAGAGTCCATAGATTCAAGCCTGCAAAGTCCGTAGATTTTTTGAGAAGATTTGAAAATGAGAAATTTGAATATCTAAGACAAATTTTGAAAATGGAAGATATTATTCTGGTTTGTAGAACCAAAATAATTCAAATGTTGTTCCAAAAATGACTATTATTTTTGGGAGACGACAGAATGGAAGGGATAGTCAAGAAGTAATGATTCAAGAACTACCCATTCACTATTAATGGAAGATCATTTCCTTATAGATACTTAAGGTGGAAAGAATTCTACCCTAACAGCTTGGATACTTGGTATAGATCGATCTAAAGTGGATAAAGCTTGGAATGTTGACCCTTGTTCTTGTGGGCTTTATCCCAAGGTAATACTAAATCTAAAATCCTAAAGGAATTAATTATGGCCTTCTTTTCAAACCAATTATTGACAGTGATTTGATGCTTATTTAGATTTTGCAAGGCTTTATCATGAGCTTATTCTAATTGCACAATGTCTAAAATCCTAAAATTTGTGTTTTTATGTTGTTCCATACACTATTGCATTAATGTTTAGGTGGGTAGCTTAAGCATAATAGGCAAAACTAAATATAATCCATAGACTAATAGAAATGGTGAGATCTTAAGTTCTTGTTTATGCTTGGTGTGGTTAGCCCAAAGGGCAAATTTTAGAATTGAATGCCACTCTTGAGGCTTATTTTCCCTAGACTTATTGATAGCTTCAATCAAAATTTTATTAGTTGATTCAGCCAATCCAGTCCCTTGTAGGTAGTGATTGGATTAAAATATCAAGGTGATCCCATTGTCATATGCCCACTCAATGAATTCATGGATTGAAATGTAGGGCTATTATCATAAACTAATAAAGCATGAGTCTTAAATTGAGAGATCACATGTTTTCTATGAACTTGATTATCTCAATCATCATGTTATTCTTTGTTGCTACTACCTTTGTTAATCTCATGTAATAGTTTTTAGTAGCAAGTAAAAATTTGTGACCTACTAAGAAGTGGGGATTGATGACTCCCATGAAATTTAGTCCCCATTGAGTGAACAACATTCTCTCTATAACTATTTGTAGCAAAATTTCAATGTGGATTTATTTTTTGGAAAAGGTCTATCACTATTGGAATACTTATACATGTACATGGGCATCTTTGAAAATGGTTGGCCAATAATAGATTTCTTGTAGTATTTTGTGTGTCATTGTATTTATTAGAGGATCATTAGTACATATATTTTCATGGAGATGAGCCATGATTTCCTTGGCTATAGCTTTTGACAAGCATATAAGATAGATGCATTCATGATATTTCCTAAAGAGAAATTCTTTCTTTAGCATATATTGTGTTGCTTTTAATACAATAGCTATTTTTTGTATTTGAATCAGTCCAAGAGGTGGGATTCCATAGAGAAGGTAAAGGATAATTGGGGTGTATCCATTTAGTTATAACACTTTATCTTTGTCATTATTCTCAATTATAAGTTGAGTAAGATCTTCACCTCAAACTAGCTTTATAGGCTTTATTTCTAATGTGGACTCTTGTAGCTTAGTCATCTATCTATCTCTATGCTCCCCTAACTCATTCTACCTTAACATGAACTTTATAATTGGGTTAATCAAAATTACATGCACTTTATCCCTCATAATATAGTGCCTAAATCTATCTATAGCTTTGATTAAAGCACATGCATGCTTTTCCAAAGTGGAATATCTTAGATCTACATCCTTCAAATTGGTACTCATAAAATTAATAGGATGTTTTTCTCCATCGAGCTTCTACATGAGACAAGCATCAATGGTATGTTTAGAGGTGAAAGGATAGATGTATAAGTCTTGGCAATAATCAAGATTGATCAGTATAGGGGCCTTCATGATGTTGTGTTTTATATCTTAGATGATTTTCTAGATTTTTCATTCTATTCCACCTTAGCTTCCTATTTGAGCATATTCTTTAGTAGTTTAACAATCTAGGTAAATCCAAAAATGAATTTACAAAAAAAATTATTTTTACAAATAAGGATTTAAGTTCTTTCTTACTATTAGGTAGAGGTAATTTATAAATTATAGTATTTCATTCAATATATATATAAATACCTTCTTTATTGATGATGTGGTGAAGAATTTTACTTTTAATGACACTAAATACGCTCTAATTTGGATTTAAAGAGATGTCATATCTTTTGCACATTTCAAATACCCTTAGAAAATGTTAGATGTGATATGACCCATGTTTAGAAAACATTGTTAAATAATCCATGTAAATAACTATGAATTTACCAATTAAAGCTTAAAATGTTAAACCCATTACTCTTTGAAATGTTACCCCAACATTGATCAATCCAAATGACATTCACTTGTAGGCAAATGTACCCCATTTCATTGTAAACATAATTTTAGTTTAATTTTTTGAATTGGACTAAAACTTGATTATGCCTCAAGAATCCATCAAAGAATGACATCATATGGGATCTGCTTACCATTTAAATCACTTTCTCAAGGGAAGGTAATGGCTAATTATATTTAATAGAAGCCCTGTTCAGGTTTTAAAAGTCTATGCATAGTTTAATTTTTTCCATTTTTATTTTAAATAGGTACTAAGTTTACCACCCAAGTGGAATGGTGAATTGGAAAGATTATTCCAAAAGAGAAGAGCTTGTCAATTTCTTTGTGTATCAATAGTTCAAGGATTGGATTCATAAGTCTTTGTATCTACCTACATGGTTTCTAATTTGGATTCAACAGAATGGTGTGAGTAATTACCTTCAACGTCAAAGACTTTTAACTCTCCATAGGCCCAAGAAATGACATCATTGTAAATGAGTATTAATTTTTGAAGGTTTTATATATTTAAGTCTATCCAATTTAGACCTATATTAATAATTTGGGTCATCTCTATAGAACCTAAGTAAATAGTTTAGTATTTATGATCTGCAAGTTTTGGTCTCTAAATTTGGCGTGTAGGGATGAATATGTCAAATGCCTTTCCAAGGGATAGAATACCTTTTATGAGCCAATTACCTTGAATATTCATGATTCCATCTTGGTTAAGTTTAGTTCTAGGGCTATCCCTATCTACTTCATCAATTACTTGGGCCTCAAATACCCTAATATTATTGAGGAATTTGGTGATATGTTTGTCATATTCAAAAACCTAGAAATTTTCTACATTGCCTATAATATAAGGATAGGGGACCAACTAAATATAAAATTCCTAAAATTTAGTGTCATCAAGGGGGTTAATCTCATATTTGAAGATGTTAGTGAATCAACAACCTAATTTTCTTCCCTAGGGATAGGGATGACATTGAACACCTTAATCATTTTGATTAAATCCCATGCTCTATGCTTATAATTTCTAAGGTATGACAATTTTTAATGAAATTTTCTCCTTACTTGATTAAAAACAAGCTCAAAGTTGTTGGATCCTCTCAGTTCCTTTGCCTTGAGTTTCAATTCAAATTGTAGTCCTAGTATGAATGCCTCATATTCTACAAGATTATTAGTGCATAGGAATTACAACCTATAAGTAGCTAGATGTTTCTCACCTTATGGATCAATAAGTAAAATCCTAGCTCCTAATGCTTATTAAAAAGTGAGACCCATCTACATGTAATGACCACACCCCAAGTAGCTCAATGTCATCATTTATCTTTTTTTAAAGCCATGCTTTATCTCCAAAGCATAAATTCTTAAATCAAAATGGACTAGGTTGACCTTCTCATTGTATGCATTATATTATTTGATCATATGCTTCATCTTCAGCTCCGTATCCACTCAAATTTAGTTGGATACACCTCTCCAAAGTAACCAAAAGTGGTAGAAATTTGGGGCCATATATCCATTTAAATATTTGGACCAATCCCTATTGAGGAGAATTATATAGGGTTTAATAAAATCCATAAATTAGATTTATATAAATTTTTGGACTCTAGGCTATAACTCTAGCTACATATATACATTGATTAATTCACCAAATACCTTAACATCAAACTAATCTAGTTTAATTATGACCTTGTTTGATTTGATAGAGACCAAACCTAGTTTTCACAAATAACATCAGGCATAACATTAGTCAAAGCACTTGAGTCTACTAATAAATTGTGGAGGTTATTTATAAATAATCTAATAGTTAGGAGGAAAGGAGGGACCTCATTCTTTTTCTTATGAATAAGCACATTGGTGTGAGCAGTCTTTTGTTTTGGTAAGGTTGGTTGAGTTGGATTTTTAGTGAGGGATTTTAATAGGTCACATTACTTAGTTATTTGAGTAATCTCGTGAAGAGTGATATTCACTTTAATCTTATTCATATCTTCAAATATGTTGTAGTTATTTTTTCCTTGAGGTAGACGAGTTTCCATAGTGGCCTTATACTCACTAGGTCTTAGAGATGGAGGGTTATTCTTGGCCAGAGGATCAAGTGAAATTACACCATTACTTTTTTTGCGGGGTTTGAGGTAGTGAGAGGTTGATAATACATTCAATTCATCAAGGTTTGATTACTCCTTTATAATTATTTTAAAACATTCACCTCACTAGTGGTTTCCTTTGGTTCATTCACTTTTTGGCTAAGGAACTCCATGGTTTCCAATACTATCTATAATAGGTGGCCTACCAACATTGGATAATTTAGGTTGGTTGAGAACCAAAGTGTACTCATACATTTCCCTTTGTAATATGTCAAAGGTATTGTAAAATTATATACAATTTAGTTCACCATGTTAGGTTGTATTATGCACACAACACTAGTTTGGGAGTGTTATTTTGCAAATGTTTATTTTAAGAAATTCATTGGGATAAGGCTCTAGTTGATTGTTTGGGTGATTATAGGTTTAGTTTTATCTTTGATAAGAGAAGTTCCTACCATAACTCTTATCACTATACCTTTGTAATCCTAATAAGTCATTGATTAGTATTTGTACCATTCATTGGATAACATCTAACTCTTTTTTTGTAGACTCTTTGGGTATGTTTTAGACATTATTCACAATAAGAGGAAATAACATTTGAATGTGATCTCAGGGTGATACCTTGTTTCTAATTGGGTTAAGGAAACCCAAATGTTGATTTGGCATATCATGTATCATTGGAAGCACATTTTTTATTGGATATTATTGAGGTGCAGGCACATTATTATTTTCATTAGGAAGATGGCTCAATTATGGTATGTTGGGTAATACACTAGGGATGGAATACATCATTTGGCCTTGTAGATTGATTTGTCTATCAACCCAAACTTGATAGATTTATCATACACCAAAGGTAAGGTCACTACCATAGGGTCTATTCTCAAGAACATAGAAATCCATGGGTTCAATGCATTTTTATACATATTTAATTGTAGATAAGCATTGGGCCTATAAAGAGTGGTAACTCCACTTTTGTAAACATGCATTGAAATTCATAATAGGTTCATTGGGTTTTTGATTAATGCACACAAATTGCTGGTACATGAGGCTTAGATCTATAACTTGCCCAAATTAGGCTAGAAAAGTACTAATAAACTAGTTTCATCTTGTAATGGAGTCCTTAGGAAAGTTTAAAAACCAATAATAGGTTGTGTCCATAGTGTGAAAGTGGAAAGACTACAAGCCACATTCTTATGCTCAATATTGGGAAGTCTTAGATTAGTTTTTTATGATGTTATGTGCTCCTCTGAAGTTCTTCCCACACTGGGAGTGAATCTTGGTAAGTATCTCTCAAGGTTCATAGGTAAGTCATGGACAACTTGAGGGATGTTTATTGCAAACCCAAAAAGTTAATCCATAATGGTTTTTATGGTTATATTCTTATTTGGGTAGTTTAGGATGAAGATACTATGGTTACTAGGTTTATTATGGGTTTAAGTGTTATTCCACCAGTTTGACGCCCTCTATTGAACTGTAATGGAGAGATAATAAATATCCCATTGGATAATTAGGAATGGGTGGTATGCACACTAGGTTCCAGCTTGGTTTATAATTCATAATTTAAACATAATTAATCTCATTAGCATAATGTATACATGTGTTTAAACTTACAATGGGATGGGAAGTGAAATCAGAAGTAAACATAGAAAACATTAGTGAATTCTAAATGTATATACAAATTATTAACCAAATATTAATAACTAGTGAATTCAAAAAAAATATTTTTTTCCCTCCTATCCCCAGTTGTTTTCTTCATGTTATTCAAACAATAGCTATGGGAACAACTTGAAGGAAAGGTCACCAAGCTTAGTAACTAGTCAATTCTGAACAAATATTCTTCACAATAAATAGAATGTAATACCAATTCCAATGGTGAGTCTAAAATAATATCCCTCTTTTTAGCACCAAATATTTTTATCTGTGTTAAGTAAATAATATCTATGGGATAATTTTTAAGGAGAGGTGAAAAGAGGTATCAAAAATAATATGGCCCTCTTTATAGTGTCAATTATTGTTCTACATGTTAAGCAAATATTAGCTATTAGAGTAGTTTGAAGGAGAGGCAATAATAGTTATCAAAAATAATATAGCCCTCTTTCTAGTGTCAATTATTGTTTTAAATGTTAATCAAACAATAAATATGGGATTATTTTAAAGGAGAGGTGATAGGAAGAATAAAAAATAATATGGCCCTCAAAGAACCAGTTTTTATTCATCCTAAAATCATGCTCTAAGACCACTCATGAGATTGAGTGCACCAAAAATAAGATCAGGGGATAACACATGGGATAAATATATCCCCCTATGAATTTTAAGATTGATGTTGATTCAATCCAAGGACTAGGAAATTTAACCAATTTTACTCTAAGAGCATGAACTCCTTCCACTAAAGATTCACTTTGTATGAGTACTGATACTCTCTTGTTGATTGGAAAGTCTAAATCTTATTATTTTATTGATTTTATTCACTTTACCAATTTATAAAATAGGTTTAAGGTAGTTCTATTAAAAAATAAACATAAAAGGATAAGGAAGGAAGAGCATAAAAGAGGGGTTTCTAGTCAAGTGAATACAAGAGTTTCAAGAATTGAAATATGCCAAATAACATTTATAACACTATGTTTCTAGATTAGAAATTACAATAAACTATAGAGCCACAATGGCTAAGTTTCTAGGAACATAAATTTGGATGTTTTGACTTACAAGTTCTTTGTTAACTATAAACCTCAAAGATTTGCACCAGTCTGCACACAAAGCTTTTGAAACACTTTATAGTTGAAAACACATAAAGCATAGATTATCCTAAATTAAAATGAAAAGATACAACAAGAATTTAGATTATAAAAATAAAAATAAAAGTAACACATCAAACTATACAACTAAACATAAAATCAATCCTCTTACACAAGCATAAACTTAAAACTAAAAACAATGGACAACATTCAATAAGCAGAAGATAGAGTCAAGCAAGAAAATGTATACTATTACAATTTGATAGAGTTTCCCTACATGAAAATTTTGACCTCTTTCTAATTATATATATTTTTATAAATGGACAATTGATGAACTCATGGTCTTTTAATTTCACCCACTAATGGGGAGATTACAAGAGTCATTCAATGGTGATTAAAAAAAGCAACCATGGTTCATTGGAATTGCCAGCTGACATCTGAGTTAAGTTTGATTGATTTTGTATTCAAGTTTGTAGTTTAGAGGCCATGTTTCATTTAAGACTAAATTTTGTCTCATGTTTCCTTTGTATACTTTTAACCCCCTTGCCATGAAGGCGTGGGTTTTGTGTTTTATGCTCATGAGATATATTATCATCCTTTCTATGAAGTCTATAATCTTCGTATTTAATTTTATTCATTATGCCAACCACATTAATTTTAACTACATAGGTTTTGATCAAATCAAGGTGAATTTTTTATTTTAGGATCAAATTGCTAACTTCCCTACATTGAATTATGTAGGTTCTACCTTCAATTCTACCTCTCTTGTCTTCTTATCTAAGCTACAACTTGACCTTTTATCTTTGATTTGAATGCATAACTGATTTGCAAGTTTGAGGCCATTTGATGGTTAGTCAGGCATCAACTTTGAGTGTGGAACTCTTTTGATGACTTGGTGAGCCTATTTCTCCATTAGCCTCCACATTTATCTTTCTTGGTGAGTGCTTTACCTACAACTATTTTAACTTTTTTTTTGGCCTTTCAATTTGCCTTCTTATAGTCTAGTTATCTTTCCTATATGATTTATGTCCTTGTGGGTCCCCTTCTTGCCACTTTTCGAATACCCAAAGCCTCTAAGATTTTTATTCTTGTATATTCTATCCAGGTCTCTAGGTCACTAGGATTTTACCACATGGCATGATCACGGGCTCCCAGAGTTTTTTGTGTCATATCCTCATTATTATCAATGTCAGGCCTCTGAGTTTTTAGGATTGCACCACTAGCTCCCAGAGCTTTCTGTAGTCTCTAATGCCTTCAGGTCTCTAGAATTTTAGGATTATGCCAGGATATTATACCTCTAAAGCTTATTTTCTCTACTGATTGCCTCTAATATTTTAGTATTGTGCCTTATGGTGCCATCTTGGGACTTTGGGGAAAGATCATACAAAAATGATAAGGAAAAAAATATTTTAAATGAGTTAATAAGTTATCCCAAAATAAACAAACTTGACTAAGGCCCAAGTTTTGAATAAAACAAAGATAGAATGAACAAGACACTTAGAAAACATGGATAATTATTCAATATGCTAAGGCCAGACTGCATGAATATACCCATTTCATTTAAAATGATATTGATCTGTAACATTATTATCCAAAGCTTGAAGTCATGAAAAAGTCATTTCAAAGAGCCCATTGGATAATGAAAATTGAATACTATAAAAGGCCCTAAATTTTAATAATAACATCAAAGTCTAACCAGTAGATTATTTTTAATCTCGAATACATTGATGCTTATAAATCCCTATGGAATTTTAACAATCAAACCTGAAACCCAAATTTGAGAATATCTAAAAGATGTAATAATAATACATGTTTAATTCCCACATAGTCATCCTAAAAGATAGATATTGTTTTAACAATTTAACCTTGATGAATCTCTATGAAAACCACATAAATACCCTTTATTTAATCTCTAATATCTCACAATTTAAATTAATCTTGAATCAAAGGACGTGTAAGTGAGTAGGGACCTTTTGTTGAGGGTAGGACAATCAAAATGGAATTTTTAGACCAAGACCAAGGGACAAGCATAAAATCAATGGTTAAAATATTAAGACCAAATAGTAAAACATTATGAAGCCTTCTCTTCCCACTCACAGAATTGAGGGATGTCAAACTTTGCTTTGGATAGTTTAAATGTGCATGGGAAAACAACTAAGTAGAGCTTAGATCAATGTTAATCTAATCACTTGGAATGTTACAGTCTAGTACCTTTGTTATTATGAAAATTGTCAACAAAGAGAGGGCATCAAGTAAATACCTCAAAACTATATAGAGGTCCCCTAGAACAGATAAAATAAGATTCATATCAGAACAAAGATAGTCCCTAGTTGTAACATGAAAATGGGGCATGTTGGTATAAGGCAATAACACTACTCTATGAAGTGTTTATGAGGTAAATATTCATTATTGAATGTGATGAGATTTTTTTTATCCTTGATTATGTTTACAATAGAATCAAATGATGTTGGTTGTGTATTGATAATAAAGGTTGTATCATTAAAATCATCATATAAGATATCCTTCTTAATTATTGATATTTTAATATCTCGAAGATATAAATTTTAGTTTGGGTATTTATAAGTTGATTGATGATATCATAACCCTTATATTAATTTTTTTTTTGATGGGAGGTGGTGGGGGGGGGGGGGTTATGGAGGTACATCTTGACTCCTTAAATATAGTGAGGGGGTAAGGTATCCATTCTCATCTAGTGTTGATGGCATGGACATTGGAGTCTAATATGAGCCTTGGGTGAATAATAGAAATGGTAAGTTGATTAAGATAGCCTTGAGGTTGAGGAGTAGGAGGTATGAAATATGTCATGTATGCCCTTTGGAATTTGGTATTGATAGGTATGATTTTATATTGGATATTCATAATTTATTTATCTTGATTATTTATTTTTATTAGATTTAATGTGCATATAATTTTAAGGAATTGCATCATTATATTGATCATCAGTATCTATGTCATTCATTTTAGAATATATTAAACTAATTTGAATATGTTAAATAGGAGTTTTACTTCATCTCACACTACAACTTAGAGGTATAAATGATGCATCTTTCTTAAGTGGCATGCAAGTATGCAAAAATAAAATAAAATAAAATGGGTGCAAATATTCAAGGGTGTGTTTGTTTTGTAAGTTCCTAGATAATTAATCACATTCATAAATAATGAACACACTATATATGTTTATGTATGACCTAATAAATTCATCATGTATATAAATTAATCCTAATTCAGAGAAGATAGATCATACCATACACTTCTAATTAGGGATACATTAGATAATCGAAAACATGACCAATATGGGGATCTGCCAGACCTGATTAGGGGATCTCTTATCATAATATATAATGATAGGGAGGGTTAAAAAGCCTATATTCAAGAACAATCATGTAATAACCCTAAGGGAATCATATGTTTTCATGTATCTCACTAAAATAATAAAAAGTAAAGTAAAAGTCTAATCTAGTGTTCACCAAAGCTTGTGGCACAAAGTAGGGGTTAGAAACAATAAAAGTAAACATGCATATAATACATATACTTAGATCAATGTCAATGAAATCCTAATACATGGAATAGAAGTACAAATTCATATCTATCTACTATTATAAAAGAGGAATAAATTTATTAATACTTATCTTTGAAGATGAACCTACTAAGCCTCAATATCTCCCTTGGCCAAGGTGATTTACAAGAGGTTGTTTTGGTATATAAGGATGACAAGGATAAATTAGCTCTAGGATACACAACCTATCAATACATCCAAAATACTTCACCACAAGAAAATATCCATATCTCTAAAGAAATTATGAAACCCTAATCTTGCTCCTCAAGTAAAATGCTGGATAAGCAAATACACAATAGTTATGTTTCCTAAGATTTCTTACTTTATTTTTTTTGTTTTGATTTTATAAAAGGGGAAGAAATAAGAGATAAGGGGTGTGTACCTGGTAAACATTGTTCTCACTGATGACTAGATGAAGTGAGAACTCTTTTTTGGTGAGGAAGGACTACCTAAAATAGGAATGCACTAAACAAACTCATTCATTAAATGAGCATGAAGGGTGGACTACATAACAATGTTAGATCCAAGAAGTGAAAGCTCCCTTGGATGGCTATAAATCCACTACCCTAATGATATAAATGTTCTAAAAATAAAATTTGAAGATAATAAAATGATAATAACATAAATTCATGTATAAATAAATAAATGATATACCTGTGCAATAAAAAATGTAGTGATGATGGGAAAATACCATGCACAAACATACCAAGGTTAGGTTTAGAGGGTTTAGGTAGGGTATTTAGGTAGATAAAGAATAGAAATAGGGGTTTGACTGGGTAAAAGGGGAAAAAATAACAATCTATTATTTTTCCTTGATAGTGACCATCAGTGGTTAGAGTGACCAGTGATGGTTGGGTATGACTGACAGTGGTTAGGTAACTGGTGATAGTTGGGGTAACCAATGATGGTTATTGTAACCAGTGAAATTTGCCTATGGGATTTGGTGAAAATTGAGATGGAGGTGAAGATGAAATAACTAATGGGTATGAGTTTGAGTATGGTTAGTTGGGTGAGGGGTGGTGTGTAAGTGAGAAGAATGAGATAGAAAAACCTGATAATTAAAGGGAGATAATAAAAACAAAAGGAGGGTACTTATGTGATTCTAATTAAATGATAGTAAAAAACCTAAAGGAAATTGGGTAGCATAATAGTACTTGAACCTTCAAAGGGCATGTTGATATAAATTTAAGGTGATAAGTACCTACACAAAGAAAATAAGAGAGCTTGGATGTAAATTTTTGGATCACCAACTCCTCCAAGAGCCATTTACTTATAGCACAAATTTGCTAAGTAAGGAGAGGGAGGCTTGAGGGAAAGTTTCTAAGTTGAGTGTGGAAAAACATGCCAATTTTAAGGGCAAGAAAGCTACAAGGTGTGCATGGGAAAGTTTATTTTTTTAGCCATACACACCTATCTTGTAGCTGGATGATTTTTTGTTTTGCAAGGGTGAAGGCCTAAAGATCAATGGTTAGGGGAAACTATCAATGATTAGGGGTAATCATTGATGGCTAATCAATTGTCAATGGTTTAATCCTACATGAAAAAAGTGTTAAAATGGTTTAAAGGAGGGTATGTTTTAAAAGGTATTTAAGTGTGTATAAAAGGTGTATAAGGGTGAGTTAACTAGGTAAATAGTTAACTAAGGGTTGAGAATAGGTCCAAGGTGATTTGACATTAAAAATTGGTCGAGGGGATGTTTTTGAGTGTCTATATTTTTCCCCTTTTTATTGTCAAACTTTAGGTTGATAAGTCATAGAATAAAAACAAAGTGTTGATAGTCAAGGTTCGGTCGCCCCAAGTATGGGAGGAGGGTATTCCCCCTCAAATTCGGAGTCCATGAGGTAATACCAAAATTGGGTCATGATTTTTTAAGTAGTAAAATGGAGTGCATAAGGTAGGGAATTTAAGATATAAGTACATGCATAAAATATAACTAAATGTGATAGTTATGATCACACAAAGATAAGTATTACCATATTGGTAAAAATAAGGTCGAGTTTTAGGATAAATGACAAGGTAACCAGTCCCTAGCAATGGTCATAATTGATAAAATCACACTTATCATGTGTTCCTAGAAAATGTCAATGTTTATTTAGGTATCTAGGGTATGAAATTCTCTCAAGAAAAACATGATGGGTCAAAGCACACATAAGGTGGTACATAATATAAAAGGTCAAAATGGAAAAATTGGTCAAGGTGGTCATCAAGACCAAAACAAGGTTGTCATAAGGTTTGAAAAGAGGTTTCTCTAAGGCCAACATTAAATAGGTTGATCTAAGGCAAATAAATGGGTAGGTTGGGTTAGGTAGATAGTGGTTGAATTGACTTCTGATGCATGAGGTAAGAGGATGCTGCCTAGATATTCCCATGGATAATTTATCCAACATGGAATTTAGGCCTAACGTAGTTCTTGGTAGGTTGAGGGAGAGGGTAAATCCCAAAGATATCAAGGTAGGGTAAGGAAGGGGTGCCCCAGGTGGAGGGGTTGTTAGGGTGTAGGTTAGGTACTAAAAGAGTAGAAAAATGGGTGAAAAGGAGTTGATCCCTAACCAACAATGGTGAGGACCAATCAGTGATAGTTAGGTAACCGTCTATGGTTAGGGTCAATAATCTAGGGGTATCAAATGATGATGGTTAGGTTTAACCATTTCTAGTTAGGCAATCATTGACAGTTGGCTAAAAGCCCTAAAACTGTAGTAAAAAGGGAAAAGGACAAAAATTTGTCCTCATTTACAACTTGGCATTTAGTGATTTGTTTGATTGAGAAATAGAGTATGAATAAGAAATTTGAGTGTTGGAAAGTGGTTCAAGGTGTTGAGATGAGATTGGTTAGCTTTAAAGTGAGTTGATTTTAGATAGATAAGGGAGGGGTGCCTAGACAAGTGGCTATATGTAGATTGAGGTAGCTCCATCGGTCATGAAATGAGGTAGGCAATATTTTTAATTTGTTAGTAAACTGCAATAATTGAAGTAAAATGGTAAAAATATAAGGAAATAGGTTAAATTATTGGGAAATAGGGGTGGTTTAAATTGTGGGGCTAGTGTTTGGGTCATGTTGGCATTGTGGGTAGAAGATTGTGTGTTTGGAGAGTTGATAGCATGGATAGAAATGTAGGGAGGAGTGTGAAATGTGATAAAGAGTAGATTTTTAGGTGTATAAAAGGAGTGAGGGTCTTAGGAAGGTTAGTGGGTCAAATCTCTCTACCTATAATCACCTAGTAGTGACCATTGGTCGTTAGAGCCAACTAGTGATGGTCAACTTTGGGGGTAAATGGCCCCAAGGATACCATCAATGGTTAAGGGGATCCATCAATGGTCGAGTTAATTTGGGATGGGAGAGTTGAGTGGGGTAGGAGTTACGATAGGTATAGAGTGAAAAATGGGTAGGAGTTAGGTTAAAAGAGTTAGGTAATGGGAGTGTAATGGAGATTGCAAGGAGTTTGGATGATAATATAGGATTAAATGTATAGTAGTATTAGGGTTGGTATGGGTTAAGAGCTAGGTTAGGGTTGGATGCATGTTGAGAGAAGAGTTGATAGGGGTTACTATTATATTTATTAGGGCAATCACATGATTAGATCTAGCTATGGGATCAAGTTCTCAAAATTTTTGTAGAGGTGAAGGATGCCATGTTAGTGGAGGAATGGCATCACATGGAGATATTTAGTTTTATAGGGATACGGCATTACCAACACCTTTCCTAGGATGTTGTGATGATAGTTACCCTCATCAAGAGATAATATCTAGAGACTAACACCTTTTGGTTATTGATAGAGTAGATGAGAATCCTATTAGAGGATGTCCACTAGATTAAATGTCTACCCATTCATAGAGATCCCATCTACCACATAGAGGGGGAGGAGATCAATGAGTGCATGGAGATGTTGTATGGATATGATCAAGATGATGTGCAATTTTAATCTAGAGGCTTCAACAATAGGCCTTTATAATAGAGAGCTCCTAGAGATAGAAATTTGTTAACCATGATAAAATTAGCAATTACTTCTTATTCACTACTAGATTTAGTAGGAGGGAGATTCCCTGGTGTGCTACTGGGGGTGTTGGTAGAGCTAGTTTTAGGTGGTATAGTGTTTGGATAGGTACAAGTTTTACTAGTGTAGATATATAGAGAGTTATGGGGGTTCAAAGTGCATAGACATTATAACATCAATGTGGGATTCATTCTTCACTATTGGGCCTATGAGCACATATGGGTACTGAGATCCATGGGACTTTCAATAGAGGGATTTCAGTCGATGGATTATGTAGTTGGTTTTTACTAATGGAGTAAAGATGGGGTTATGATAGGTATTGGTGGTGGTTCTAAGGATATTGAGTGGTTTAGAGGAGCCTTAGAGGTTTTAGTTGTTGGTGACATAGTCTAGAGGCCATATCAGACTTGGTTAGTATGGCTTGGGTACAGGTTCCACACCCTATACTTATATATCTAGAGATGGGTCTATGGGAGGCAAGATGGTGAGACAAAGCATATCCCCTTTGAGTGAGTGCATCATCAATCTAGACTTGTGTAGGGCATCCCTTAGGATTTTATGTGATATAAGAGGGAGGATGCAGAGTTTGATTTACCAGAGACACAACTACATGAGGAGGAGCTAGATCATGAGGAGTTACCTCTAAGGGATGAGGATGATGTAAGTTATTCATCTGACTATCCTACCTAGTTTTAAGGGAGATACATAGCTATGGATTTTGGTTTAGGAGATGGAGGCTAGGGGTCCATGGATGTTGACCAGTAGGGGGACTTAGATAGAGACCAACTCAGGGAGATCTATAAGTGGTGGTGGCATTAGCAGTAGCATAGGCCTAAATTATCATTCTACAAGGGATGATTACCACTCTTTAGGGACATTTGGGAGGAGTGGCATTACAAATAGACTAGGCTCATACACATGTCACCATTTTATAAGGTCAAGTGGCCACTTTATAGGGTCAAGTGGCTAGTTTATAGGGATAGATTATGTTAGTGATAGGAGAGCAAGATCAGGAAAGGACCTCACTTAGTTTGGTGACATAGGAGAGAGACTCTCTATAATGGGAAAGTGGGGCAGTGATGACACCTCCAAGTTTTGTGAGATAGTCCAGGTATCTAGTGGCCATATAGGAGTTACACTATTATGAGGGCATTATGTTAACACATTATCCTAATGCGTCGAGGTGGGGAGAGTATCAAGTGGGTCTAGTAGGTGGTGTAGTGCTTGCATCCCCAGGTTAGTGGGCTATGGCAGTGGGTTAACCAATAAGGCCTCCACTAGGGATAGGTATAGGAATAAGGATAGGTGTAGGGACATGTGTGGATGGGACCAGTAATAGTGGTGTAGGTGCTCTTGGGTCATGATGATGTATATGTTTTTTTGATACCGGCCTACATGTTGAGATGTGAGATGTATATGTGAGTGATGTATATGTATATTAATTTTAATTATGATGATGATTATATGATGATGATGCAATGAGTTGATTATGATTTGATGTTTATTCATTTTGAAGTCTTGATTTATTGATTATGATATTATTTCATGATGTTATTAGTATGAGGTTATTAGTTGTAGATGATGTTGATGTTCTGATGATTTGATCATGATGTGATTTTGTATTTTAGTTTTGATGTTATGGTTTATGGATTATAGAAATGATCAGGTCATGTTACTATATGTTATGGTTAGCTATGTTGTTTAATCATGATGTTAAGTTTGCTGAGGTGAATGTTATTGACATATGTTAGGGATTAATGTTAAAGAAAATGTGATGTTTAGTTAATGGATATGAGGAAATGGGTTTCCCATACATAAGGGATATATTTACATTCATATGTTTGGATAAGACAAGGAACATGGTGCCTTCACCAGCAAGAACCTAACAATAAGGCTTCCATAGGTAGAATGGCTAAGTGAACACAAAACACATCAAATGTATTGAAGGAGCATGATTTATTGAGAAAACTAGTATCTTGACCACTTTGTGCCAAGTAAGCTCATAGTCCCTTAGGTTCAAATAGGATGTGGGTGATAGGTAGGGATTTGATTCATTAGGAAGAAAAAAATAGAACCTATAGTAGAGTCAATGGCTTTTTCATAGGTGACCAAAGAACCCTAGTAGATAAGTCCAAGATTTTTATATGCTTGATTATAATGAGTAGACTAATTAATGTGAGAAGTTTACTTGTGCCATGTAGAAGAGTTGATTATGGCTTAATTGGATAATTAGGTAGACTGATCAATTTGGGAAGTCTACTTGTGGTAGATATATAAGAGCTGATTGTGGCTTAATTTTTATTGATTTTGATTATTTATTTTTCTTTGTTTTTAAGGTGCTAAAGCTAATTAATATAGGAAGCTTCTAAGGAATATCGTTTAGCCATCTTTTGAGGGAGTGGTCTAATATTTATTTTGCATAGTTTTCCTTCAAGAGAGCAATCTATATTTTAAGCAACTTTTGATTTGATGAGGAAACTATCCTTTGAGGGAGTAGTCTATCATATAGATATATTTTAAGATTAGGCATGGACAAGTTTGTTTAGGTTTGAAATGCCTAACCATATAGAAGTAAAGCCTATACATAAAAGGGTTTTTATAGTAAAGGGTTTTTGAGAAACAATTGACCATGGGATTCCATCTGTTAAAAGATGAAAAGTATCCATGAGAACCATGATACATAGAGTTGGGGTACCCATACTTAGGATGAGCCTATTACTATGATAGATAAATCACACGGTTCTATATAATCAATCAATCCTAAAAGGTATGTAAAGGAAATGAGGGAGAAGAAGATTAATGAACCAATGGGATGAGCTTAAGTTAGATATGGAAGTGGATTTGAACCTTATTTTAATAATTAAAGAGACGTAAATACAAAGCATTGATGGGTTTAGGTTCTAGCTTGCCCTTGAGAGAGGATAAGCGATAAGCAATTGATCCATACTTATGGGTTATAATATAAGGTCCTAACCAGTTAAAAGTAAACTTACACTTCTTGGTCTTTTTCATGTTAGTGATGTGTTGGTTTTCCTTGAGAATGAGGTCTTTGAAGTTGAATTCTCATGCTTTTATATGTTTGTTATATGCTTATTTTATACGTTCTTGGTAAATTTGAAGATGGTTGAGGGCAACAAGGTGATTTTCATCAAGAATTTCCAAGAATGCTAATCCTTCTTGATGATAATCACTTTAAAAAATAATCTCATGCAAGGATATGTGGAGAGATAGAATTTGGACTTCAAGATGTAGAACAACCTCAGCTCCAAAAACAAGAGAGAAATGTGTAGCACCTATAGAAGTTTGGATACTAGTGCAGTAAGCCTATAAAGAAAATGGGATATGGAGGTATCAATCCTTGCCTGAAGAACTAACTACCTTAGTGATCATTTTGATGAGGGTTTTGTTGGAATCCTCAGCCTAGCCATTAGCTTGTGGATGATAAGTCAAGGAAAAGCTTAGTTTGATACCAAAAGCATTGTAAAGATCTTGGAATTTTTTGTTTTTAAAGGATTTTACATTATCAATGATGTTTTTTTTAGGAACACTGAAGTGACAAATGATGTGATGGTTGATGAAATCAATTATTTTTTCAAAATTGATTGAGATTATTAGGATTGCCTCCACCCATTTGGTGAAATATTTCATAGCGGTGATGATATATTTATGTCATTATGAGGAATATAGATTGATTTCTCTAATAAGATCAAGACCCCATTATGAAAAGGTCTAATAATTAGTTGATACTTGAAGACCATGAAAAGGTGCATGATGAAGGTTAGCATGCTATTGACATTTGATGCATTTCTTAACATAGTCACAATAATCTTGATTGAGTATGGGCTAATAGTAACCTAAGAGAAGGATACGTTTAGCAATGGCTAGACCACTGAAGTGCCCCCCATAGATGTCATCATGTGATTATTTAATAGCATGAGAAGCCTCATGGTTGTGAAGGAAACAAAGGAGGAGACTGTCAAAGCCCCATTTGTAAATAATGCCCCCTAGTTTTAAGTAATGAGAGGTACTTTGAATGAAATCTCTATGAGCATTTATACAAAGATCTGAAGGGAGGATACCAATGTTAAGGTAAACAAAGATTTGACCATACCAAATTTTTGAAGATGATGTTTCTATTCGGTAAATGGTAGGAAGATCAGGACTAAGGTAAGATGGTGTGACAAAGTGGTGGATGGTTAAAAATATTTTAGCGTAAATAGGTTGAAATAGAATTTGGGACGCAAGGGAAGCCCTTGTGTCTAAAAATTTATTAGTAGAGTGAGGGACTAATTGGATAATGTAGCGGCCAAATGATGCTAAAAGTATATTGATAAGTTGCTTGTACTTTAGGACATCATTTTTGCATTGATAGGTTTTTGTGACTTGGTTAATGATGAGTTAAGAGTCTTCAAAGATGCTAATGGTTTTCATTCCAAAAGCTAGAGTAGTTTGGAGAAATATAAGCAAGGCTTCATATTCAATTATATTATTGGTACATTTGAAATTGAGTTTGAAAGAAAGAGGAAAAGGTTTCCCATTAAGGGGAATGAGAATTATGTTGGAAGCCCCACCATTATGACATTTAGAGCCTTTAAAATACATATTCATTTGGTATGTGGGTCCTTCCAAAGAAAGGGTAGCTATAGATTCATCTTAGAAAGGTAAGATGGGGAGTTTGATTATCAGGGATTAGAGATTTAGATAGTTAGTTTGGAATCACATGTACCTTAATGGATTTTTGGGGAAGAAACTCAAGATAAAACTTAGCTAAAAGTATGAGACACTTAGCCATACATTGGTTATGATATGGCTTAGAGTGCATGTAATTAAGGGGGTCAGTGTTAGTGATGATGTAAATTTAATGGTTGAGAAGGTAGTGATAAAGTTTAGAGGCAACAAAAACTAAGGCGAGGCAAAAAATTTCAAGATGTGTGTATCGGGTTTCATAGTCAATGAGGGTATAATAGAATAGATGGCTTGATCCTTATGTTGGTTATCATGATGAGTGATCATGGATCTAAAGGAATGATTAGTGGTAGATATGTATAAATAAAAGGGTTGATCTTCTTTTGGGGGATAAGGATTGGTGGAGAAAGAAGATACTCCTTGATTGCATCAAAGGATTGTTGACATTCTTTGGTCCATTTAAAGGAGGTAGTGAAAAGGTTGACAATGATTAGATAGATAGGAAATAAAGTGGTAGATTAATTAAATTTTGCCTTGTAAGATAGGAAGTTATTATAGGTTAGTATGGGGACGCATTTCTAGAAGGGCTCAAACTTTTATGGGGTCAATTTCTATTCCATAGAGGGAAATAATAAAGCACAAAAGTTTTCTTGATAAGACCTTGAAGATGCATTTCTTTGGGTTGAGCCTGACATGATAATGGATAAGTCTTTCAAAGATGATAGTGAGACTAATGAGGTGATCTTGGCTATATTTGGATTTATCAGGCATATCATCAACATAGTCCAAAAACTATTTTATGAATGAGGTCATGAAAGATATAATTCATGGCATGTTGATAGGTTGCCCCTATGTTCTTTAGGCCAAAAGGCATGACATGATAATAGAAAGTTCCCCATGGGGTGATGAAAGATGTCTTTTGTTGATCTTGAGGGGTGATTAGGATTTGGTTATATCCTAAAAATCTATCCATGAGGGATAACATTTCATGGACAGTGGTGAGATCAACAAGTTGGTCTATGTTTGGTAAGGAAAAGTCATCTTTGGGGTATGCATGGTTAAGGTCATGAAAATCCACATAAATGTGGATCCCTCCAGTGGGTTTGGTAATAGGAATAATGTTGAAGACCCACTGTGGGTAGTCAATGGGTTGAATTAAATTGACAGATAAAGGTGTTGAAGTTCTTCTTTGATGAGAAGAGATATACAAGGGTGCATACGATGAAGCTTTTGCCAAATTGGATTAACTTTGAGATAGGTAATGATGTTATAAAGAGTGATGTAAGGGTTAATGCTAGGCATATCCTGATAAGACCAAGCAAATTTTATGTTATAGTTGTAGAGAAAAGATTGATAGTCATGTTATTCTTCGAGGGTTAAGGATTGGCCAATCTTGATGATGCGAGGAGCCTCTTGAGTTCCCAAATTAACCTCTATGGTTGATTCATTTAGCATTGTTTGGTTTTTAGGAGGGAGGTATTTTTGAAGAGAAGAGTCCCCCATACCCAAGTAGGTAAGAATAAAATTATCATCTTGATGTTGGATGGTGTTAATGGTGGGTGAGTCATGTGTAATCATTTCAGGGTGGATAAGAGGAATGGTTTTGGTTTAGCCTTCCCATTGATAAGTTAGGGGACCCAAACTAATAGTGTTCATAAAAAAAATTTAGGTGGGATGATGTCAAAGTATTCAAATTGGAGAGATGGGGTTGGTGAGGGTAGAGGTTCTTCAAAGTGGAAAAGTGGGGTTGGTGAACGTATAGGTTTGTCAAATTGAAAAATTAGGTTTGGTGAGGGTAGGTTTTGTTCAAATGGGAAAAATGGGGTTGGTAAAGGTAGAGGTTCATTAGTAGTGGTGAGAATTGGTTTTGGTGATGTGGGCTCTTTTAAGGGAACATACCCTAAGCCAAAGAACTCACAAGGTTTTTGAGTTTTGATGATGGGAAGCTCGTGAGGTCCTTGTTCATAGAGGCCAAAACCAAACCCTTTCCAAGTGCACTGATGAAGGTATGTTTGAGAAAAGGCTAGGTTACTTAGATAAGAAAAGTTAGAACTGAATGGCCATGTTAGGTGTGGAGCTTGATTGTCTTCTAGGATTAGAGGTTAAAAATTTGATGTTATTTCAACTGGGTTTTAGATCCCATTATTTTTATCCATGATGGAATGGGGGGTTACAAGGGGGAGTTACCCCAATTTTAGGGTCTCGGGGGGATATCTCCCTGATAGGGGGTCTAGGGGATATGCACCCTGGTATGGGTTTAGGGGTAATGCCCTTGAAGCAAAAAATTAATTAAAATTACCTTATAAAATTATAATTTTGTAGTCAATCTGGGTCATTGATTAAAGGTTTCTAAATCTGATGGTAGAGGTTATGTTTAGGTGTTTTTTTCCCCAAAATAGATTATTACATGGCTGAGATGAAAGATGAAATGTAATTGTACCTAGAGAGGAGGTAGCGATGGTAGAGAGGTGAAATAGGTTTTATTGAAGGATTTGTTTCTCCCTTGTATTACTGGAAATAATATACTAGATAAGTTTGGTAGATGTAGCCCATCTTGGGTGAACCATGTTAAATCTAGTGTCTCTTATTTTGTGCATGGTTATGATTATTTTTTGTATGTTTGATTGATTCATTTCATAGTTTCTTTTGTATGTGATTTAGGGATAAATTGTAGGGGGAATCCAAGAATAAACACACCTGTTCTGATTCCTCTTGTTAGGATCTTGCTCCTCAAAAAGAACACAATATGATTACCAAATATAAGCAATTAAATACACCAGAAACACAAGTAACTAGAATTCACCAATAGCACAGAATATGAGAGACAATACACTATCTTGTATTAACACTTTACAGAAAAGAATACAACAAAGAGCCACCACACTCTTCCACCTTACAGAGGTTTCCCACGCCTCAAGTGTACAGTAATTCTTCTACACAACACTCTCCTACACAAAAATGGTGCCAACAACCAACTCACACACAGAATTGGTGTTCACCTCTCCAACCAGTCAGTAATAACCCTGACGGTACACCAAGCACTCTATAGCACTTCAAGTTGATCTCCCATGAACCTGCAACCTGCAATTCAATAGACCAAACTTACATGTAGATCCCCTATGAGCTTGAAACAACTTGAAACTCAATGATCTTACAACAGAAGGAACTCTTCCTTTCTATCTCATACTTATACAATACATGCCAATGGGTCTATAAATAGATCCCAGACTTAAACAATAACTTAGACTCTTAATTTAGACAATTATCCTCATAGCTCAAGACTCTAACTGGTCTTTACATGCAAACTCTTCATTCACTTAACTAATTGTTCGTGCAACGAATAGTTCTGGAACACACAGGTGACCGACGCCGGTCCCTGCTTGCCTGGTTCTGCCGACGTCGGCTGACTTCCTGCCATCACCGATGGCCTTTTGCACTGGTCACGACCGATGTCGGTCCTGATGCCGATGCCGATGCTCCTGGATCTCAGCAACCTTCTGTTCCTACTGTTTTCAAAGAGTTGAAGCTTTTAGCTCCACAACCTAACAATCTCCCACTTAGAGATAAATAGCTGCAACCTGTACCTGTACCTGTACTCCATCTAGTTTGTTCCCTTGGCTTTGTATCCCTCCTCATGATCACTCTTGAAGACCAACCACCACAAATCTTGTAGTGCAAAACCTATCATCCAAATTACCTGCCACATTTGCATCTACAACCATGTAGAAAAAAGAACTTGACCCTGCATAGCATGTGCACCTGCTGCTGGTCCTAGTGAACTGCCCTTCAGTATTACTTTCCCGGATTGACTCCAAACTTGTGACAACTCCCACTGCTTGGGAAAACTCAGATTTAGTACATACCATGCATTTAACCTCATTATGTGAATCAAGACACCTGTTCTGTGAACTATCCTAACATCAGCATGCTAACCGGTCTCACACAATCATCCTGAAACAAAGTCAACAAGACCTCCATGTCTCTAGAACACACTCATGCCAAAGAATCTTGCTGCTCCCATATTCTCCATGACACACCCCTGAACTAGCTTTACCTTTAGTTCAACAATACCTGTATATGTAACCCTGCAACAAGCACATCATACAAAAATAGGATAATGTAGCTAATATTATCCAACCTGGTAAAGAGAAACACAATGATCAAACCTCCATTATCCTGCAGCTAATACAAGACCATATACCCTGATCTTCCATCTCACATATCCATTTTTGCTCTTCTTCATCCTGAACATCCATTCGTCTCTTAGTGCTTACTTCCAGCTAGCAACTCTACCCAAAACCCCTGTTTGGTTCTCCTCCAAGGAATCACATCCTCATCCATGCCAAGCTCCCACTGTTTCTTGGATCTACCTATTTTGCTTCTTTAACAACTTCCTGGTCCTATGCCATAAGTGAACAACAAGGAAATGATGAATTTAAGAACTTGCTTACGCCTTCAGTCCTCCATATGGGTGCTTGAGACTCCATGACAGCTAGCTGTCCACCCAAAATTTGTCTCAGTGACCGATGCCGGTCACATCTCAGTCTACAGACGACCGATGTCGGTTCCCTGCGACTGCCACCTTGCTGACGTCGATTTCCCCTGGCCGACGATGGTCGTTATCTGCCCCGAGTCACCGATGTTGGGCTGCACATAGCCGACATCGGTCCCTGTCTGGATGCCGACGTCAATTTTCCTGTCGACGTCGGTCTCTATGTTTTTCTAGTGAGACCTGACTTTTTCCTGTGAGCTCTTTTTGGATCAAACCCTTGTCCAAATCACCCTTGCTCTGCTCAGAATTCCTCTGCACCTTGTGCTAAACTCTGTCTGTCACTTTCTCCTTGAAAACCAAGGCTTTCCTATTCTTGTCACTAACATCAGATTCCTCAAGAAACGTCACCTTCTTCTTCTGCATACAGAAACCATGATCCATGCCTTCCAAATCCGAAAGCATACTCTTTGACTGAACAAGCATCTCCTTGTTATCTATGTGACCAAGCCTATTAAGCCACATCTCCGAATCTATAGCTGAAGTAGATAACCTAGAAAGAGAATCAATAATACAAGTAGATAGATAAAGCGTACCTACTTTCTTACCTCTAGCTACAATAAGTGTACCCTTGGTAACCTTCCAAGAGTCCGCTGTGAGAGTTACTGTGCAACCCTCATCACCCAAACTTCTAATAGAAATCAAATTCTGCTTCAGAACTGGGACATGCATGACCTCCTTTAACACCCATGTGTCACCTGTCTGCAATTTCAGCTTCACTTTTCCTTTGCCAATAATCTGACAAGGCTTACCATCCCCTACACAAATTTCTCCAAAGTCTCCCTGGACATACTCATGAAAAAATTCCCTATGTGGGGATGCATGAAAAGAGGCACCAGAATCTAAAACCCAAGATTATAATTTATCCAAAGAACATACCAGAGCATCCTGTGCAATGTAATCTGCAACATTTGCTTTTTCTCCATGTCCTTCATGCTGATCTTCACCCGATCTACAATCTCTCTTTAAGTGCCCTTACTTTCCACATTTCCAGCAGGTTATTCTGCCATACTTGGACTTGGATCTTCTACCTATCTTCGACCTTGATCTCCCACGCTCTATCTTCTCTCTTGGCCTTCCTCTGCCTTCAACACTCAAAGCGTCTCCTGATGATTCACCTGTGCTTTTCCTACGTATCTCTTCATTCAAGATCACACTCACAACATCATCCACTTTTAAGACTTTTAAAGGAGACACAGTATTAGAAACTGCCATTACCAAACCTTCCCAACTTTCAGGTAATGAACACAAGATTAAGAGAGCTCTAATTTCATCATCAAATACAATATTGACTAAACTTAACTGGTTTACCAAACCATGGAAATCACTAAGATGGCTATGAACAGATCCACCTTCCAACATTTACAAATTAAATAAACGCTTCATAAGAAATACCTTATTAGAAGCTGAGGGTTTTTCATATAAATTTTCCAAAGATTCCATCAACTCCACCGTTGTCTTACACTGTGATAAGCTAGAAATCACAGATGATGCAAGACTCAATCTAATAAATCCCAGAGCCTTTCGATCAAGAACCTCCCATTCTTCATCCTTCATATCCGAGGGTTTGTAGCCAACCCCACCCAACGGTAAGTATAAATCTTTCTGATACCAATAGTCCTCAATCTGCATCCTCCATAATTGGTAGTTCTTGCCATTAAACTTTTCCATTCATAGCTTATTGTCTTCTGCCATTGCTCAACTCCCACTCAAACAGAAACCCTGTGAGTAACCTGTAATCAAAACACACTACCCAGATCTAAACCAATCTGTTAGTATCCCAACCAAAAGCTCTGATACCAGTTGTAGGGGGAATCCAAGAACAAACACACCTGTTTTGATTCCTCTTGTTAGGATCTTGCTCCTCAAAAAGAACACAATATGATTACCAAATATAAGCAATTAAATATGCGGAAATAACTAGAAACACAAGTAACTAGAATTCACCAATAGCACAGAATATGAGAGACAATACACTATCTTGTATTAACACTTTACAGAAAAGAATACTACAAAGAGCCGCCACACTCTTCCACCTTATATAGGTTTTCCACGCCTCAAGTGTACAGTAATTCTTATACACAACACTCTCCTACACAAAAACGGTCCCAACAACCAACTCACACACAGAATTGGTGTTCACCTCTCCAACCAGTCAGTAATAACCCTACCGGTATACCAAGCACTCTATATCACTTCAAGTTGATCTCCCATGAACCTGTATCCTGCAATTCAATAGACCAAACTTACATGTAGATCCCCTATGAGCTTGCAACAACCTGCAACTCAATGATCTTACAATAGAAGGAACTCTTCCTTTCTATCTCATACTTATACAATACATGCCAATGGGTCTATAAATAGATCCCAGACTTAAACAATAACTTAGACTCTTAATTTAGATAATTATCCTCGCAGCTCAAGACTCTAACTGGTCTTTACATGCAAACTCTTCGTTCACTTAACTAACTGTCCATGCAACGAATAGTTCTGGAACACACAGGTGACCGACGCCGGTCCCTACTTGCCTGGTTCTGTCGACGTCGGCCGACTTCCTGCCGTCACCGGTGGCCTTCTGGACTGGTCACGACTGACGTCGGTCCTGATGCTGACGCCGGTGCTCCTGGATCTCAGCAACCTTCTGTTCCTACTATTTGCAAAGAGTTGAAGCTTTTAGCTCCACAACCTAACATAAATCTTTGTTTTATTTTATCCTAACAGGTTGGATATAAGGCATGGTGGTGGGAGCAAGGAGTGGTTTATCAAGTCCTCGATAGACAAAATATGTTCTATTATTAAGAAGAATAAAGGGGATAAGGATACTAATATTGGGATCATAAGATGGATCATTTTGAAGACTCCCAAATTCATGTAAAGAAGGGAAATCATCTAAAAGATAAAATTTGATATTCCCCTAGTGTGAGATGTTGAAATGTGGATTGTAGGGGGTATTCAACTCAGATTTGGGATGAAGGAATAGTTGAACTAGTGGATGCTTCATCATTGTTGAAGATATAAGTGTTGGTGGGTTGGGTTGATGTGGCATTTTGGATATAGGTTGGTTGTGAAGAAGGTGAAGGTGGAATGAGAACATCATTGGGCTGATATGTCATATTTCAATAAGTAAAGGGACTTAGATCAGTTTTGATTGTAATGATTTGTCCTTCATGTTTGAATTTGATGCATCGGTGAAGGGTAGAAGGGATGCAACCCATAACATGGATCTAAGGGTGACCGATTAACACATTATATTGAAATTTTCCTTTTATAACATAAAATAGTTTAGGGATGGTTTGAGGCCCCAAAAAGATGTGGAAAATAACTATTCCTAAGGTAGTGGCCAAAGTATCATTGAATGATCAAAGAACTACTAAAATTTACAACATGCTGTTTTTAGGTAGTTGGAGTTGATCATAGGCATGGGAAGAGATAATATTGATACTCACCCCCCATTAATCATGACTCTTTTGACACATGTTTGATTGATGGATGTTGTGATGAAAAGAGGGGGATCATGGTCTTCATTGTGATAGGGTGGAATTTTAGATTGTTTAAAGGTGACCATGGTAGCATGTTGGATGGCTCCAATCAAAGGTGTAAGAGGTTGGGGATCATCTGGTTGAACCTCTATAAAATGCAGTACTTTGATTAAATCTTGATGATGTTGAGGCAAGGTGTTAACCAAGTCATAAAGACTCATTTTGATTGGCATTTGGTGAAGTTATTTTAACATCAAAATTTGGATGAATGGAGATGCATTGGAAGAAGGTGCTCCCAAAATGGAGAATTTGGTCTTAGGTGGTTGTGAAGGTGATGATAAAGGTGTAGCTATTTGGGTTTGGTTGGTTGGTTGGGGAGTTTAAGGGTAAGACCATGGAATGGTGGCCTTGGATTTTACCTCTTAATTTTATTGTATGGCTTTACTCTTATCCTTTTGTTTGGCACAAGATCGAGTTACCATATGAATGGTATGGATAAGGGGACTAGTTGCTTGCTTTGGTTCCTCTGCTTCACTCCTTGGTGGGAGTAGTGAAAAAGATGACTGGTAGGTAGATTGGATGGGTGGTAAAAGAGGCAAGGGGCTTAAAAAAGGTTCATACAATAGATCATCCTCATCTAAAAGGCCATGAATGATAGTTTGAAGAGCTTTACAGTTCTTTATATCATGTTTAGGGGTCCTATGATAAAGACAGATTAGATTGTCATTGAACCAAGTTAGATTTTTAGGAGTGGGGTCAAAAGGCTTGCTTGGTGGTAAGCTAATGGAAGAAGCTTGAAGCATCCTTTATAAAATTATTATATGAGATTTCAATAAAGATTTTGGAGGTGGTGAAGTTTAGACTTTGGGTGTAAGAATCATACTGGGCAAAGATTTATTGATAAGAGGTGTGGTTGTTAAATTAAGCCTAGTTGGTGGTTTAGAAAGAATTGGCTTAGTTATAATTGGTTTAAGAATTGGAGGTATAGATGATGAGGGTTTAATGGATGTGAAATTGGATAGATAAAGGTTGGTAAGGAATGATGATGAAATAGGGGATGGGTTTATTATGGGTGGAGAAAGGGGAGATGGTTTTTTGGAGCAAGAGTAGGTAATGGGAAGGGTGGAAGGATGTGGTCTTAAAATAGAAGGTATAAGTGAAGGAGTTGGTATTGTCCTTCCTTGATGTTGTGGTCTAGGCAATCCTTCCTTCTTAATGGGCTTAATTGGATTAGGTTTTGATTGGGTTGCTATGGTTAAATCCAATCTTAAAGGAGGGTGAGCAAGATTAGGCATGGGAAGGACCCCCAAGTTTTTGATTGGCTTGATAAAAAAAACATAGGGTGACTTGATAATTTTAGGTGGGGGTAATTGAGATGGTTCCTTGGTGACTTTAGGAGGGGTATTTTGTGGAGTTGTAAGAATAGGCTCAAGAGTGGACTCAAGTGAAGTAAAAGGTTGAATATTATTTTGATATAAAAGTCTAAGATGATGACAAAATGTGGCTCTATCAAAGTTATGTTGGGAGGTAAATTCCAAACGTATAACTAGATAGGAAAAGGGTTTATAAATGGGTCTTATTCTTTGATCATTAGTTTCAAATCATAAGCCCTTTGGGGAAGAATAAGGAGTGGATTTAGTGTTGTTATTCTTGGTGGAAGGTTCTAAAGTTAATGATTGGGTAGGTGAGGGTATTGTCTCTTGGGAAATGGTTTCTAAGGGAGGTACAAATGATTTTGTTATTGGTGTGGTAAGGGTAACTATTTCAAGTGGAAGGGTTGGTATAGCTTCCTCCTTGGTTTTGTTGTCTAAAGAAGTAAGTGGTTCTTCTACTTGGATTGGAGGAGTGGATGAAATGGTTGATGGAGTGGCTATTTCCTTAGGTATTTCCACCATAGGATGTCTATTTGGGAATCTAAAGGGATAGGTGGTGGGTTGGTTTCCTTTATTTGGGTGATAAAGGTGATGACTTCTTCAGTAGTGGGCACATTATTGATGACATTAATTACATGTGCATCATGCAATTTGGAGGATTTGGGTTGGATTTCATGGTGTTGGGTTGAAGGTAAATGATTTGGGGATGGGTTTTATAAAATATCAAGAGATTAGTTGGAAGGAGCATTTGGGTTATCAAACATAAGCTCCCATTTATCAATCAGGTCTTGGATAATGCTTTTAAAGGTATTACATCTATCAGTATCATGCCCAATGAATTGATAATAATCACAATGATCATTCTCATTATACCACCCAATAAGGGGATGAGAAGTATCAAATTTTTTAGGGGCCTTGATAGGTGGAAGTTGGATTAGATTGAATTTAAGTAGTTTTTCCAAAACTGATACATAGGATTCCCTAATTGGGGTAAATGATTTTGAAGGATCCCGATTTTGGGTATGACTTTGATGATTAAAAGTATTTTTAGTTCGAAGTGTTTGGTTGATGGTTAGAGGTGGTGTGGTTTTGAGAATAACCAAGTAGGCTGATGCCTTTGCTTTAGAATTGGTTGGGTTTGTGGTTTTGGTAGTTGATGATTCAATGGATTTGAAACTAGAATTTTTATTTCAAAGCTTCAACTTCGCTTCATCGATAACATATTTTTCCAATATGTGGGCCATAGTGAATGCTTCATCAAAGGTATTAAAGGTTTAGACTAGGAGAGTTGTAGTAATGTGTTTAGCACACCCTCGAGAGAATAATTTGATTAATTCAAGTTGGGGTTATGGGAAGGTGAGTTTATTAATGAGGCCTCTCCATTTGGAAACAAAATTAATAATAGATTTGTCTTTAAATTTTTTGATGGAGTATAAGTCAGTAGTGAAAACCTTTTTAGTTATGTTCATAGAAAAGTGTTCTAAAACAATTTGTGCAAATTGAGAGAAAGAAAAGATATAATGAGTGGGAAGGTCACTATACCAATTAAGGGCATCCCCAGTTGATGACATGGGAAAGGTTTAGAGGAGGAGAGCGTCATCATAAGAGATCAAGTAGCAAGCATGATAGGAAGATCTTAGGTGCTACTGAGGATCCTCTTTACCTTGGAATTTAGAAAAATTGGGTAATTCCCATTGGTAAGGATAAGCATGAATGGGCACAGAGGGGTGGATAAGATCGTTACAAATTTAGTCATAAAATAAAAGATTAGTTGAGGTAGAGATGGATGAGCCAAAACTAGTCATTTTGTCCATGAGCATTTTGATTATATCAGGTTGGGGTTGAGAAGCTACATAATTGAGAGGTACATTTTATTAGGATTAGCTTGTGGTTATGTATGAATAAGTAGCAGATGGTGCTAAAGAAGCCACATATGGATAGGTAGTGCCAATGGATTAAATGGTGGTACATAAGAGCTACTTGGTATAAAAGGCTGGGTAGAGGGTGGTATGTACCCTTGTGGGTTAGGGACATATTTTTAAGTTGTCATAGGCACTTGTTGAGGAAAATATTTGGTTGGTAAAATTAAGGTAAGAGGAAGTTGGGAAGGTTGAGGTTGGGTAGTTACCCTAGTGCTGATTGGGGAAAGGTTTTGAGGTATTGAGAGCACTAGGTTTTGAAGTGGAACTATTGTCAAGGGATTGGTTACAACTGAAGGGAAGATAGAAGTGAAAGTGAAAGATAATGCCACAATAGATGAGGTATCAGTGACTAATGGTAAGGTCAAACCCACATGGGGTGTGATAGGAGGTGTTTAGTTAGGAGGTTGAAGGTTGGTTTGAGTTTAAGTGGATGGGATGTTGGAAGATGCCTAAGTCAATGGTTGGGTTGAAGTGGTCCCTACCATAAGGTGGGATGGCATTTTAAGAGAAGGATTAGAAGAAGGAACCAAAGTATAGGGGGTACAGTGAGGCAACGTATTGAGGTAATGTTTTAAAGCAACTATATTATTTTCAAGAAAGATAGTGAAGTTCATATCCCCTTCAGATATAATTGGGATTCTATAAGGAGATGGTGGTGGAGGAGAATGGTGAGGTGAAGCATGTAGGGAGTTATCAACATCGAGGTATAATCCATGCATGAAGAAGAAGGTGGTGGTTGGTTGTTTTAATTTTTCACTTGTTGTTTGGTTAAGACCATATAAAAAATATAGAAGTGGATAATGAACCTCTCACCTCAAATAATGAGCAAAAAAATAAAATCCAAAAGTAAACAAAGCACACACTAAAAGCACAGTTAATCCTAACATTTATTTTAAATCACTTTTGGCTTATACCTTAAATAATATGAAAGGGGAAATTGGATTATGATTTGAGTACTAGAAGAGCCATCTAAGGATGTTTTTAGGTTAAGTTTTGGTGCTCAAGGAATCTACACTAGACCAGGTACATGGCCTGGTACTAGGGGCTTACTCCTCGCACTTCATGAACTTGAAGCTGAGTTAGGCCACTTAACCAATATATAATATTTGTCTAGATTTTATAATATGCTAGAGAATGGAGTGGGTTCTACCCTTGGTGATGAAATCCAAGTGGGATCATCGGGTAGGGTAAGGTGATCCAAAGGGTGATGAAATCCCAATGGGCCTTATCTCAAGTAAGTTTTGATGTTTGTATTGTGAAAGTGGTTTGGCTGTGTAACATAAGTGTGCTATGATTAATTGATAATGTGTTTAACTAATCTAGGTGAGCTAATCATTAAATAAGAAAAATAATGAATGCACTTAATTTTATCCCAAAATAAAATTTTGGTGTCTTTTCATATAAATAAGGAACACTTAAGAATGTAACTAAATGCAAGATGAAAAATGCAACCTATCCCTAGGATGATTTTTTTTTAAAGATTTTAAGAAGAAAAAAGGAGAAAAAAATTCTATATTTTTAAAATTGTAGAAATGATAGAAAGGTAAAAGCATTACTTTTTTCTAATGCAACTATATGCCTAAGAGAACTACAAACCCATAAGGGGTCCCACCGGGAATGCCAAAATGTTTCCTACTATTTCTTACTATATTTTTTTATTTTAAAAAAGGGGAAGAAACAAGAGATAAGGGGTATGTACCTGGTAGATGTTGCACTTATTGATGACTAGATGAAGTGAGAACTCCTTTTTAGCAGGGAAGAACTACTTGTAATAGGACCACACTAAACAAACTCATTCATTAGATGGGTATAAAGGATGGACTGCCTAGCAATGCTGGATCTAAGAAGTGAAAGCTCCCTTGGATGGATTTAAATCCACTCCCCTAATGATATAAATGTTCTAAAAACAAAATTAGAAGATAATAAAATGATAAGAACATAAATGCATGTATAAGGAAATAAATGATATACCTGTATGATAGAAAATATAGAAATTGTGGGTCAATACCATGCACAAATATGCAAAGATTAGGTTTAGAGGGTCTAGATAGGGTCTGTAGGTAGATCAAAAATTAAAATAAGGGTTTGATTGGGTAAAAGGGGAGAAAATAACAATCTATTATTTTTCCTTGACAATGACCATCGGTAGTCAAAGTGACTGGTGATGGTTGGTTATGACCAATGACGGTTAGGTAATCAATGATAGTTGGGGTAACCGATGATGTTTGCTTATGGGATTTGGTGAAAATTGAGATGGAAGTGTACATGAAATAGCTAATGGGTAGCAGTTTGAGTATGGATACTTGGGTGAGGGGTGGTGTATAGGTGAGTAAAATGAGATAGAAAAACCTGATAAAGAAATGAAAATACTAAAAATAAAAGGAGGGTACCTATGTGATTCCAAGTAAATGATAGTCAAAAACCTAAAGGAAATCGAGTAGCATAATAGTACTTGAATTTTTAAAGGGCACATAGATAGAGTTTTAGGATGATAAGTACCTACACAAGTAAAACAAGAGAGCCTGGATGCAAATTTTTGGATCCCCAACTCCTCTAAGAGCCCTGTACTTATAGCATAAAGTTGTTAAGGAGAGGGAGGCTTGAGGGAAATTTACTAAGTTGAGTAAGGATAGAGATGCCAAATCAAAGGGAAAGAAAGCTATGAGGTGTGCTTGGGAAAGTTTCTTTTATAATCCATGCATGCATGTCATGTAGCTGGTTGATTTTGTATTTTGTAGGGGTGAAGGCCTAACCATTGATGGTTATGGGTAACCATTGATGGTTAGGGGTAACCATCGATGGTTAGGGGTAACCATTGATGGTTAGGGGTAACCATTGATTGTCAACTCCTACGTGAAAAAAGGGTTAAAATGGGTTAAAGGAGGGTATGTTTTAAAAGGTAGATAAGTGTGTAGAAAAGGTGTCTAAGGGTGAGTTAACTAGGTAGATAGTTAACTAAGGGTTGGTAATAGGTCCAAGGTGATGTGACATTACAAACTGGTCGAGGGGATTTTTTTGAGTGTCTAAAAGTTATTACTTATTTTCTTTAAATAATGGGAAAATGATCTTATATAAATATGCAAATTTAACCCTAAGCCCTTCTAAAAGTTTTGGCTGATAGGATCAACCTAGTTGACCTAGCATGGTTTTATATAAGAATTCACTAAGTCATAGGCTAGGTCAAGCAAGATCTGACCTAGACCCTAAGTGATTTTTACCCAAAATTGTACAAGGTCGACCTAGTCGACCAAGTATAGTAAATAGTCAAAAAGGGTCCAAGGTTAGGAAAAGGGAGACAAAAAGGTAGAAAATGAATGAAGAGTGTGTAAGAGATAAGAATAATCTTAGGGATACTATTTTTAGGAGACAACTATGTAGATAATAAGTGGAAAAAGGGGAAATAATCCTAAAAAGCACCAATGGTCTACCCACCCCTTTCCTAGTGCACCCCTTAAGACATGCACTTAGATATATTGAGAATCAATGGGTTTTTACAAGATAAAAAGTGTTAGTGAGTGATAAAAGTTTGAAAATATTATGTGTATACATATGCCCCACTCAGATCTCATCACATGTCATGTGAGTGAAACATGGGATGGTGCTTCAGGAATAGAACATGATAACACATAAAACTGATGCTAAGTACAATAAGGAGAAAACAATATAGATGAAAGGATAAAATTAAAAAAAATATACATTTACTTACCTTAGTGTTTTAGATAAATAAGTATACTACGAGAGAAGTGAAGGTGTCCAAATGTGAAGAATCATTAGGCAAACTTGTAGAGATTAGTAAAAAAATAGCCAAAAAAAAAATTGAATAGAGGCATATAGTATTGAAAAAGACTCTCTATGATGTCATGTTTCTATAACTTTTTATGGTTTGTAAAAATATTTAGTAGAGACAAAGATATTAGTATCTTAGGAAAATTAGCAAAATAGGATTGTTAAGGCAAGGTTAAAACAAAAAGATTGAGGGAAAAAAATGATGGCAAATAAATGACAAATGATTACAAAATAAATTACAAATGACTGTAGAACACAGTAAATCATATTAAAAATCATTTAAAACATAAATGGTAAAAAGGAATGTAGAACATACTAAATCATGTTGGGAAGTATGTGAAACATAAATAACAAGTGAAATATCAATGAAAGAAAACTCTAATAAATATATGGAAATAAGTGACAAGTAACCCATGTAAGATAAGCATGTCAAATCAAACATAAATAAAAACATGGATCATTGAAAATTAAATGTAAGTCAAGATGTAAGATAAACATGAAGAAGTCATACATAAAGAGAAATATGTAAGAATGCCAAATATCATATGTAAGATAAGTGAAGTGTACAAAAATTAAACAAGAAAATGATAAATAGATGAAAATCAAATGTTTTAAAGTATTAAAACTCCAATTTAGTGCTTGTTCTAAGATACAATGTAAGAAAACACACCCACCTAATGACATGAATAGTATTAAAATGAGATGGTATGGTAATAAAATGGTGTAAGGGTGTTTGTGAGGAAGGCCTAGTCCTATCCATGGTCTTACAATACAACTCACAAAATATAAACCAAGAGGCTTATTAAGGTAGATGTGATTAGGGATGTGATCAAATAAAATCAATATCTAATAAGGGGAATATATGGAAAATATATGATGTGAATAAGGAATGTGAGGCACCTCATGGGTGATGTGAACATCCTTAGAAAGAATGAGACATACTAGTCAAGTGAAAAAGGCCAAGAACTGTCAACACCAAGGAATTAGGACATTTTGACTAATGAACACAAAGCTTGGGTGAACAAGTGAATTATATAGATCATCCCATAAAGGTTATATGCATGAAAAGTAAAATAAACCTACCTTCCCACAACATGTTCCCCATTCCTCAAGACCCCTTATAGAGTTGTCGATCTACTACAAATATTGGGTACTTGAATGAGAAAGTAGGTGGCACTAAAAGATTTTTTTATTCTCCTTTTCTAATCTACTATCCTACAACACCCCAATAGACCTCATCTCTATTGTAAGGCCAACTGTGGATTTTGAGCTTCAAATAGAAGAAGGAGATCTGCTTAGAATCATGTCTTTTAGTGTGATCTGAATCTTAGAATTATTTTTGCCTTTGAATCATTGCTTGTTATTTGTATTTTATGATTTGTCTTTTAACTTTCTTGATGGATTTTTCTATTCTTCCTCCATACATATTTGGAAAACCAAACATGGGTGTTAAAGATGATAAACACAAGAGATATTACACTTAGTCGCTAGAGAAAAGGACCTAAAGACCAATACTTCTAAAGACTCCTAGAATTGCCCACAAGTAAGTGTGTAATCTCAAAATTGACTAATGTGTACCTCAAATGAAAGGAAATAAGGGAAATATGGGGATCATAATAGATTCATCTATGTAATAAGTGATATAATGATGAATATGCTCATAGCTAATCATAAGGAGGTAAAATAGTTCTATGAAAGGGATGGAATGATGCTATGATAGTCATGTCACTAAAGAAATGATACTAACCTACAACATATCTAGCACAAGCACTAATGAATGTAGTAGTCATCCTAGAAATTTATTTGAAGATGTTTTAATTTGGTAATTTATGAGTAAATCTAGGTCCTATCCATGGTCTTAAACTGCAACTCACAAGGTGAACACTAATGAAGTGAATGCTAAATAAGGGGAAAAATAATCATAAAGTTACTAAGGTAAATAATGTCATAAAAAGACAAAAATGAAAGAGATATATAAATCCAAAATGAAAAAAAATGCTAAATGTAATGTGTAAGAAAACCCAAAAATGTAAATGAAAATAATGATGCTAGTAAATTGAAACTAAATGAAGTAAAGTACACAAAAATAACAAGAAAGATCTATGATAACATCTATATCAAAGATGAGCATGTGAAATATAAGTCTATAAGTCTTGAAAGGTTTCTTAAAGATGAATTTGTTTGTTATTATGCATTGTATAATAAGATTGGGAATCATAAGATTCCCCAATGCGTAAGTAGATGCAAGGATGGGCATCATAAGATGCCCCAAAGTCTGAAAGGACATATGGATGGGAATTGTAAGATGCCCCAACATGTGAGGTGGAGTGAGGTAATATTGAACCATTAAAATGATTTTCATTGGGTTGGTAGGTACATTTAGAGATAGGTAAATGTGTTTATTTGTTATATTTTAAAGATATTGAATGTGACATATGATGTTTAGGAGAGATATGAGGAGATAAAGGAGGTAAAGGATGACCATATATGATATGATTTGAATAGGATTTTAACTAGGTACTCTTTTGGTTCATGTGACCTAAGAGGTTGAGGTTCAATGGATGCAACAATATGTTTAAAGTTATTAATGTTAGCTATCCTTTCCTTATTGGTGTAGGAAGAAGGATCAACTATGGTTTGAACAAAACTAGTGGATGAAGTATAGGTATGGGATAATTTTGGTTTTTCATTAGGTAGTTGATGTTGATGTGATTGTGGTTCTTGAGATTGAAGTTGAAAATCTTGAATATAGTCTTGCTAACATTGTTTGGTGAGAGTATCAAGATTGAAATATAGACCAAGTAAATAAGAAAGAAGAAATTGATGAAGATCATGACAAGACTTATGAGAATGACATATAGTATCATGCCACCAACAAAATTTATCAGGATTGTACCATGTTGGAGGAGGTTTGGATGGATCAAAGCTCATGGGTTTAGAGGGTGGCAATTTCTTCTTAATTTGTTCTAGAATCAATGGAGGGTGGGTTGGGTTAAAATTGGTTGAATTGGATGCTCCATTTTTGAGGTTGGGGAGTCTTGAATGAATTAATGTTATGATAAAATGATTGTAAAGTTTATTTAGTAGTTGTTTAAGGTGTTTAAAATTGAGTCATAAGAAAGTCTTGCCTTTTTGCTTAGTCTAAGGCTTCTTGTAAAATATTAGGGGAAAAGATTTGAACTTCATATTAAAGGGGAGATTTAAGATTAGTAACAAATAGTTTTAAAAGAGTAAAATCATTCATGTTATGGTCTAATTTGTGAGATAAATACTTACATTATTTGATGAAAGTATGAGCAAATTCATTAGGAAGTTGCTTGACATTTATGAAATGGCTAAGGTAATTTTTAGGAAGATCATCATGTTGGAATTCCTTCACTAGAGAATTGACAAAATCCTCTAGTTTTGAGATGGAATGTCTAGTGAGTTTGGTTGTAGCATTCAATTGCATCACCAATAAAGGTTTTGGCTAAGAGTTTGGTGGTAGAAAAGGTATTAGTTTGAAAACATTCCTTATAGAGATTACCAAAAGACTTAAGAAAGATAGTAGGGTCCTTAGTCCCCTCATATGTGATACTTAGAGAAATGTTTCCAATATATATGGATGAAATGAATGGAGCTAAAGGTTCATTTTTAAGATGTTAAAGCATTTTGTTATTCATTGGAGGTTGAGGGATGATATCCCCATTGGCATATCTAAGAGGATGGGGGACAAAATTTGATATAGTTAAGACATGATGACTTGAGGTGGTTGAATAGTCATGTGTAATAAATGTTGTTGCATGTTCATCATTTGAGAGTTGTTAAAACTTTGCATTATGTTCATTTGTTGTATGACTTGTGCAAGGAGTTGATTTATATCAATATGTGGTTTGGTGTGTATAGGAGGGTATTAGTGTTATTAGGAAGATTAATATTTGGTAGAGGATTCCTAATATTGGTATTGGGATGAGGATTAATATGAATGACCTAAAATACATTACATTATCTAGTGATTGGTTTTAGATTAGGATAAAGTGAAGAAAGAAAGTGAATAGTTTCATCTAAAGTAATGAAATAAGTGAAGTTATGATCTAAATCTTTGATAATGTAATGTTATTAACTAAGGGAAGGCTAAAAAGATGTCATAATATTGAAATAAAACTAGATAACCACAAAAGGAATAGGTTTAAAAAAAGAGGCAAGAAGAGATAGATAAGTGTGTAGAGTTGATTGTGTCGACCTAGTACATGAATATATGGATGAAAGCTATACAGATTTGATAGTGTTAACCTAGTAATAAAAATAGAACTGAAAACTATAAAGAGTCAATAGTGTTGACCTAGTATTGAAAATAAAGGTTGAAAACTATATAGAGTTGACAGAGTGATACTAGTATTAGAAACATGGGCTAAAAAAGTGTATAGAGTTGATAGGGTCAACTTGGTACTATAAACAATAAAAAATAGATAGTCTATAAAAGACTATGTCGAGTAGAATAACTGTGTACTAAAACAAGAAAAAATTTGTAAGTACTTTTGAAAGAAAGAAATGAAAGTAAACACACAATCAATTAGGTCAATGAAGTTGATCCAATTAAATTACACAACATAAAACATTGTACCAATGCTGGCTAATGCAAATTTTTACAATACAACATACAATTGAGTAAAGAGCAAGTAGTCAACTTGAAAAGTAAAAGCTAACCAAGTGGTCAACTTGAATGATTTTAAATTATTAAAGTATAATTTTAGATGTGATAGGAAGTTGGTTGTAAGTAAGTAACTAGAAAACAATCTAAGGATGGTTTTAGGACATTTAGGTTAAGAGGGATCTATGTTGACAATGGTACTATCTTAGTATCGGGGCCTACCCCCTCACTTGAGACACCATAACAATAAGGGTGTCAGATGCTTAGCCAATATATACCGTTAACCACATGTTTATACTTGGCCAAAAAATGAAGTTAGCTTCCCTTTTGGTGATGAAATCTAAGTAGGTAGGCCTTAGGTAGATAATTTTAAAAGTATGTTTTAAGATTTTTCTGATTTGGTAGTGTGTGCATAAGAGAAAAAATAGTGAAACTAAATGGTATATTAAAAAATTACCTAATTAGACTATGTGATCTATTCTAAGCATGAAAGTGTGAGCTAATTACTAGCATATAAGTGTTAATTCCATCTTTGAAACATAGTACAGTGTCGATTAAGATAATAGTGTATGTAGAGAGTATAGAATAGAGTCGATAGTGTCACTAATGTACTATAAAAATAAGGTTTTGAAAAATAACTACATTGACAATGTTGATCTATTTTTCTAGATAGAAGATAAAATACAAAACTACATTGATAAGGATGACCTAGTTTGTTATACAAGGGTAGTTTTAAAGACTACAAACTGTGAATAACATAAATGATAGAGAAGTAGAGAAAGGAACCTTGGTGGGTTAGAGGATGTAGAGGAAAATGAGATTGTTGTTAAAGTACCCTAATTTATACTTGCAAATTCTACCAATTGGGTCGACTAGGTTGACCTAGTTTTATAGATCCCTATTTGTTGAAACCTGTAAAATGTACTATATCGATAGGGTTAACCTAGTATGTTTTTCTAGAAGTAAAAAAATGTACTATGTTGGTAGGTTCAATATAGTAGCATAATATGGATTTTTTAAAGTGTACTATGTTGATAGGATCAACTTAAAAGCCTTATCTAGATGTTTGAAAGTGTATTGTGTTGACATACTTGACCTAGTAGCCTGTACTTGATGAAAAACCTACATAAACAAAATAGATTCATCTTGATGTGACTATGTGTTAAACTTATGCATAGAAGTTAGAACTGTACTAACAATGTCAACCTAGTATCACAAATATATAAAAATAAAATGATAAAATGAAAAATGTGAGATACAACCTGCAAGGGTTATATTCATGTTAGGTTCACCAGAATGTATGCAATTAGAAATGCATCATGTCTATAAATCAATACTAATTCAAAGAAGATAGATCATACCATACACTTCTAATTATGGATACATTAGATAATCGATAACATGACCAATATGGGGATCCATTAGACCCTATTAGGGGATCTCTTATCATAATACACAATGCTAGGGAGGGTTTTAAAGCCTTCAGTCAAGCAAAATCATGAAATAACCGTAAATTAGTCTTGTATTTTCATATATCTACTAAAATAATAAAAAATAAAGTAAAATTATAATCTAGTGCTCACCAAATATTGTGACACAAATTAGGGGTTAGAAATAATAAAAGTAAACACACATAGAATACATATACTCACATCAATGTATAAAAAATCCTAATGCATGAAAGATAAGTACAAATGCATATCTATCTACTCTTATAAAGGATGAAAAAAGTTAGAAATACTTATCTTTGAAGATGAACCCATCGAGCCTCAATCTCTCCCTTGGCCAAGGTGCTTTACAAGAGGTTGTTATGGTATGTAAGGATGATAAGGATAAATCAAATATAGACTACACAACCTATCAATGCATCCAAAATACTTCTCCATAAGATAAGATCTATATATCTAAATAAAGTATGAAGCCCTAAGCTTGCTCCTCAAGTAGAATGGTGGATAAGGAAATGCACAATATCTTTTACTTCTTGTTTTCTTGAAATAATGGCAAAATTATCTTGCATATATAGGTAGATTAAACCTTAAGCCCTTAAAAAAGTTTTATTTGACATAGTTGACCCAGTCAACCTAATACCATTTTGGAAAAGAATTCACTAGGTCACGGGCTAGGTTAGCTAAGAGCTAACCTAGACCCTAAGTGAATTTTATTAAACACTATATAGGGTCAACCCAGTTGACCTAGTATAGTAAAAAGTCAAAAAGGGGCTAAGGTTAGGAAAAGGGGGACAAAAGGTAGAAAATGATTGAGGAGTGTGCAAGAGAGAAGAAAAATTTTAGGGATAAGGTTTTTAGGAGACAAGTGTATAGATAATAAGTGGTAAAAGGGGAAACAATCTTGTGAAGCACTAATAGTCTACCCACCCCTTTCTTGATGCACCCCTTAAAGTGTGTAGTCAGAGAGATTGACACTCGATGGGTTCTTGTAAGATACAAAGTGTCAGTAAGTGATAAAATTTTGAAAATATTATGTGTATACATTTTCCACCATTATTGTAGCCACACTATTTTGTCTCATAGTAAAATTTGAGAGTAATTTCTTAGAAATAACCACTTACCAATGTACTATAATAAAAAATGGCCAAAGTCTTCTTATGGTTAAAAACAATCATAGGTATTTTAGATATACTATAATGTATGTGGAAATTAAAACTCATATATAGTGTTGTCTAATGACTTGAGTATTGGGGTGGCACTCCTCACACCATGGTGTAGGTAAAATTGAAAACAACTTTTCCCAAAATAGTAACTCCATTGAGTTTTAAAACTATCATAACATAGTTTCTATGAAAACAAAGCAAAAGGAAAAATGAAATCAAAAAGTAAAGGCTCAAAATCAAAGACTCAATTTCACTAATATGTTTTACCCTTTTTTGATAAAACACTAAATGAATAAATAAGTGTTTGTTATGTATATGTATGTGTAAAACTTGAAATATCAAAATGCTAAAGATATATAATATTTAGCTATTATGAGTTTGACAAATTATTAAATATGGAAAGTTTCTATTTTTAGAAAGACAAATAAGAAAATATACTTAACTCACACACTAATATTTTTTGATCATTTTAAATATTTGACTGTGAAAATCACAGGAAGAGATGATTGTGTAGGATCAGTATCAGAATCAAGAATAGAAATAGAATCGAGACATGTCTCTTATAAGTGGATGGTGGCACAGTGTGCCTGAGCCTATTTAAAGTGGACTTATCTCAATTAACTATGAAAAATAATAGATAAAAATATATAGAAATTAAGAATTTGGAAGTGACATATCATAGGAAGTAGAAAACATTTCTAGATAGGTCCAATGTAACAGGATAGTAACACAATGCATGTGATTATTTTAACCACATACATGTCTAGGTTGAATATGTGTCTAAACTAATTATTGTGCATGTTACACTTGTAGATGATCATAAATATGAGATAGAACACATAGGATTATACCACACATAAATCATTTTTTATCTTCTCTTGCATTTTAAACCCTTGGGGAATTTTGATAGCTTGAAAACATATAAAAAAAGAGGGGAGTATAATGGGTTGATGTGATATCAATCACCCCCTTGATGATTGAATGTTACTTATGTATCTAATACTATAAGGAGGGAAATGAATCCCACATATTTCTCCCACCTAAAGTGAATGTAAAATTTTGATCCTTTTTTTATTGAAAAGTTCCTATATATTAATTTAAAAATATATGGTACAAAATTAATCATACAAAAAAGGGTTGAAAAGTCACACCCCACTAGCATAATCACATTGAGTGCAAAAACACCTCAAGACAAGTTAGAAAAGTGGTCGAAAAATAACCACACTCACAAAAAATTACATCACATCAATAATTTAAAAACAAAGTAGAGAGAACAAGGTACAAATGAAAATAAAGAGAATAATTAAGTAGCCATAGAAAACATGTACATTTAGGGAGGTGGAGTAGATGGTGGGTCCTGGTGATTACCACCCCATCCTCCTAGGGTAGAAGGATCCTCATCTATAGGTAAGGGCTCCCAACCAATGTTTTTATGAGCCTCTAATGTCTCATCTTGATTTATTTTAGGGGAAATTACCAGAGCTAGGTGTGGGAACTTGCTTTGGGGAGGTGGAACCCAACCTTTTATGTCACCAACTTAGGATGGGGAGGAGATCCCTATCCTCTACCATCACCTCCAATCTGAATGAGCCACTCATGCCACCAAGATGAGGAGAAGACTAGTGAGGTGGTGACCATCATGGAAAATGGCTCTTGCATCTAATTTTGGACTAATATTGACATGGATTACACCCTCATTCCTAGGGAGGAAAAGGATTTTGTGGGGGCTCACGAGGTTCATAGATGATCATCCATGGAAAATTTCCCAAATAATTGATCAAATGTTAGAGGTGGTTGAGTTCTAGATGGACCTTGTCTATTTGGCTTTGAATCTGAAGAGTAACACTAGATAGAATAGTGATTTTTTTAGTAATAGAATAATTACATTTTAACTCTTCATGATTAAATGAAGCATAGTTTTTATCTTTAAATATTTCAAACAAAGTGTCAACTTAAAATATCTGCCAAAAATGATCTTATTTTTTAGGCAACATAGCTGAGTCCCCCAAGAGAGCCATATTCCATGTGAAGAATTCAAATTGAAGGGAATGTATCCAGTGCCATGTATATTGTGCATGAGGGAAAAACTATTTAGGTGCTTAATAGTATCTAGTTATCGTTAAGTTGGGAAAATAGGGTTAGGCATGCCCAGATGCTTGATTTGGTCTCCCATAGGTAGGCCCTAATAGAGAAGACACCATAATAAATGAGATTTTTGGGATCAATAGAAGTAGACCACATAATAATAAAGCATTGAGCCAAAACCTCATGCCTGGAATGGAGATTTCATCTGAGATTGAGCATATCATCTGGAATATCTTACAGAGCAAGTAAATGATAACCCAACCAAGGAGAGTATTAGGTGAAGGGGGTATCCAAAGTCTAGTGCTAATATTTCCACTAAGGAATAATGGAATTGATTCCTATTTTATGAAAATAATCGTTAGGTATGACGCCTTGAATTTTTGCAATAGCCTCTAAATCTAAATTAATTAAATGAAATTTATTATGAAGTTGTTTCCAAGTGAGATAGACCCTATTTTCCTTACAAAAAAGTTCACTAATAACCTTTAGACCTTTTCTAAAGATTTGTAACCCTTTAACCCAGGCGACTAAGGCAAAGGGAACATTATGAAAATTTAAGAAAGGTGACCACCAAAGGGACTATTTTTGAACATTGTCATTAAGTGTTGAGTTTTGGTATTTAATGATGTCATTGATATCAAAGGTTCTTATGAAGATGCATGGTTATTTCATTATTGTCAATATAATATCATTGATGTCAAAGGTTGTTGTGAAAATGCTTGGTCAAGTAAGCCTTGAGGTATGTATATGAATGAGTTCTGATTGTCATCACCATGAGTGTTGTTGTTATATGAGAGCAGTGATGAGAGGATACTATTTGAAGAATGTTCTGATGTTAGCTTGAGTTAAATAATTGAGAATCAGCTTGAGTGAGTATAGGTCAGTTTGTCTAGTGTCAATCATCTTGTAATGCTTTGTCTATACCTTGTGAGATGGTATATACAGATAACATGATGAAATGAGTAAGTTCCATAGAAGAAGTTGTGCACTCCAAATATCTATGTAAGTAGTTCTGAAGATGCTTCAAATGCGATATGAAGATGATAATTCTATAAATAATACTTGATAGTGTTTTAGCATTAGATAGGTTGTTTGATTTTATACATGAGGTGTTAAAGACCTTGTAAATGATTAAAAGATTAGCTCTAAAGATGCTATGAAGATCCTAATCAAGCTCCAAAGATATGTAAGTATATCTAAAAAAGTTTTGTTAAATATATAGATAAGAATGAAAGTATGAAGTTTCTTGAGTATATACAAGAGACATTGTAACATAAGAGAGTTTTAAGGTGAAGCTTATAGGGTGGCTATAAGGTTAGATCATAGGCCTAATAAGACTTGCAAGTCAAGGCTTAGAAAACAAGAAGAGATATCGTGGCTAGATGAGGTAACATGATCAGTTTTCATGACATGGGTGAGTAAGTGAGCATTGATAGAGGTGATTAAAGTTGTTTTAAGTATGTGCATGAAGTTTCAAGACTTGGTTTGCAAGAAAAGGCTTGAAAATTATTACAAAGTTTTTTAAGTGCATAAAATGAAGAGTTGTCTACCCGATAAGGTTTTCTTAGTGATCATTGTCATGTAAAAAATTTGCATGAGATCCTAAGATATTCATGGTAAATTAAGAAGGGTTCTATCTCAATTTTATAAGCATTGGTTTTTGGAAAGAGGAGCTAAGTTTTACGAATGATCATTAAGATAGAAAGATGGTCTAAACCCTCATAAAACCCTAATAGTGACCCAATATTGATGATATTATTATAAAGAACTCATAACATTTTGATATGGATATTTAAGTGATTGGAGGTTGAATTCAAGTTCCCAAGAATCTCTAGGTGTGATTTGTTTCTCATGTGAGTGAGTAGACCCTATAGGAAAGTGCTTATATTTTAGAGATTTGTTGTAGCTGATAGAGTTGACCAATTCAAAGTTACTAAGTGGATGAAGATCGAAGTATGAAACTTGTAGTTTTTTTTCATGGATATTTGTGGATGCATTATATATCTTAGGTGTGCAAAGTTTGTAATCCAAGTTGGTCGATCGCTATATAGACCTTGCGGTGTAGATAGTAAAAAAATCAAGTAAAAGTGAGAAGATGTTTTCTGATGCATTTTCATGTAAGAGTGATGTATTAAAATGCACGATGATGTTTTTTGGGTCTTGAATGATCTATCCATTATTTTCATAAGCTAGGAATTTAGTGTAATAGGTTGAAACATTGAAGCTAAAATGTCTTATCTAGCTTAGTAGAGTCTATGAGAAAGAAGGTCAATAGATTGGTCCGTAAGACCAATAGTTTTTATTAAAGCTCATGACCCAATTGGTTGAGGTTTCTATAAGGATATTATAATATTTTATTAATTTATTAAAATACCTTAATAATATTCAATCATGTGTCATATGTTCATGTTTCCTTGACTATGTTTTGGAGTCAGTTGGTAGTTCTAAGTGAACATCTTATAGAGAAGTGTTTGAGTATGTTTACCCTAAGTTGAAACATTAGATGAATTTTGTGATGACCTCAAGGACATAAGGTTTTTGAATATGTAATTTTTTTACATGGATTTTTGTAAAAAATGAGTGTATGCCTTAGTTTTTCAAAACAAAGTTTTTGTATATGCACATGCCTTTATATGCAATGATTTGAGAAAGGGTTCAAGTGGTGTTTGGACCTAAAAGGTTTTGTGGACATAAAAGGTGTTGTGGACCTATATTGAAGTTGGATAATGTATATTAGAGTGGTATATGATATTTTCCTACTATGTGAGGTGTTTACATGTGCTTCAACAAAGATCAAAGGGTAACATGTTAAAAAGGCCTATCAGGTCTCCATAAGCCTAAAAGAGGAGTAAGGGCTATTGATTTATGGTCGACCTATTGTATTGATTGATTAATGATTAAAGAATGTTATTTTAATATGCTAATAACTATTCATGCCTAACCTAAGTTATTTGAATATGTAACCGACTAAGAAGGATATGATCAAGTGACTTGTATAAAAACATGGTAGTTTAGGCCTAGTTGGTGTGCTTAGAGGATGCTATGTATGGGAGAGTAGAAGAGGATAAGTGAATTATATGGATCATTAGTGAGTATACTGAGGTCATACAAACCATTAGATAAGTGTTATGAGTATATAACATAGGTTATGAATATGAGGATAAAGGTCAAAAGACCTAATCAAGCCATGAAGAGGGCTAGTTGAGAAAAGAAGGTTGAAAGCTAGTTTGAGAGGGACAAAAGTGAGCAAAGATATGAAGGATTAGATCATCAAGGTTTTTGAAGGTGATAAAATAATTAGGTGTTTGAGTTGGTTTTGATTCATCTAGGGGGTTGGTGCCTCCTTGCAAGTGGGTGCTTTCTAAAGCCTAGCTAAGTTGGTGTTGAGCTACTTTGGGTTGGTGCTCCATGTGAATTTGGTGTTTCACCAAAGATTGATGTTTATCTTATAGGACTATAGTCCATTTGATTTATCATTGGGTTTTATTCCCCTAGAGGGTTTCCCACATATATGATGTGCTCATGTGTTTCATGCTCTTATGATTGCTAAGATGTACATGTTTGGTAGAATGATTCATGTATGGTTAAGTGGAATTGAATGAATTTTTTTGAAGACTGATTCACCCCCCTCTCAGTCATCTTGTTTCCAAGAAGTGGCATCAGAGTAGATCCTTTATAGTAAGCTTGACAGTATTGAGCAAAGGATAATATTGAGGGGGTGAATCAATATTATATATTATTTTATTTTCTAACACTTGATAACTTATTCCAATTAATATATTCAAAGAAATCAAATCAAAACACAAGATAACACAATACAAAGTGATACTAGATATATGTGGAAACCATTTCGATAGAAAACCATAGAGAAATATTTCTCAATATAGATATTAATATTCACCAACCTAATAGACCACCAACCCTAATTACAATTTTGTAGGCACCAACCTACAGGATCACTGACCCCTTTTACCAAGCACCAACTCAGCAAGTGACACCAATCTCTTCAATACAAAGGCACCAACCTTCTTACAAGATACACTCTTCTATCTCTAATTTTTTTAAACATAATTGATGATAGAACACTACTTTTTCTCCTTTAGATCTGATCTACACTTGAGTATTTTCATTATTATGCTTTTCCTTATACTTATTGATATTTATTTCAATATTCTAATAATTTTTTATTTTAAATATTTCTTCTCTTCTTTATTAATTTACACTTTTAGATCTACTCAATTTTTCACTCGTTGTGAACCTTTTATAATCCACAAAAATACATAAATTAAGGTCATGACTCTTCAATGTTCACAACACCTCCCAATGGTCACAACTCCTCCCAAAGGTGGGATGACTTCATAGAAATTAGTGCCATAGTCTTTTAGCAGCTCGGCCAAGGCTGGGGACCATTTTAGCCTTGAAAACTTCACCATAATTACCTCTTTAATATTGTTTAAACATAGTTAATTTATCTTCAATTCCATGCAAAGATATGACTATTATTTGCACATTTAATTACCTTAATTAAATTAAATATTCTTCATTTAATTTAATTCTTTTATCAAAATACTTTTCCATTAGTTAGATTCATGATTACCCTTTGATATCAATGGCAATATTTCCAACAATCTCCCCCTTTGTCATTAATGAAAACCATGCACTAAATCTACTCCCCCTTGTACTATTTCTTCTAACTGAGATCTCCAATTCTATAGATCCCCCTTTCTTTGACTCCTTCTTTTTGCACTTCTACCACTTTGACATAAATGGCAAAAGGACTATCTAAGAGATAGATAATACAATGCTTAACTCCTCCTTAAACAATACTTCCCTTTAGTGGTAGGAATAAAAATATATTAATCCCAACTTCTCACATAAGTATTCAAATGTGTCCTTTGGAAGTGGTTTGGTGAAAATGTGTGATATCTACTCTATGGTGGAAATATATTTCAATTTTCCATATTGTTCAACAACTTGTTCTCTCAAGAAATGGTATCTGATTGGAATGTACTTTTTTTTGTAACGCCTTGTAGAAATCCAATTCGTAACACCCTTTGTGTTGAAATTGTTAATCTTAATTGAATTACACTCAAATGCACATTTAGGTCAAAATCCATAAAACATGCTAAATTTTTCGAGATTGTCATTCAAAAGTGATAATTTAGGCTAATTTATATCTAAATGGAGAAATGCATTTTATGTGATACCTAACTTTGATCAATTTATTTTGATTCAAAATGACAATTTTGCCTTTTATGCTCTGGATCACTCTTTTCTTCTAATTCATTAGTACACATCACATACCTTTGTTATTTTGTATCAACAACATCCTAAATGGGAAAATGATCTGTATACATCTAGCATCACCTTCTAATTCTTCTCCAATCAAATTATTACCTAGTAATATGACTTTCTAATCATTTTGATTAATTATGCACTAATTTCAAAAGAATTGGACTAAACTTGACTAACCTTATTTAAGATAATTAATCCAAATTAAAAGATTAAATAAGAATTCCATGAAACTTATTGAATATCTCATTATTAAAAATTGATTATTGATATCTGCATCACCTAATGACATCATCATATGGGGTGGCATCCATAGGCCATAAATGCATAAAATATCAAGATTATGGGTCTCCCATGCCTTATTAAGACCCTCCATGCCTCTTAAGTTCTTCTCTATCAAAAATAATTATGAGGGATATTTATGGATTTAATTATATAATTAGATTAATTCATGGCCACACATTTCAATCTTGAGATGGATGGTCATGGTTGATCATGATCAATCTCAAAAATCGATAAATAGAGAGGCCATGAACATCATTTTTAAGCTTGATTTGTGAAAAGCTATAATGCTAAATTGTCTCCACAATCCTTTGTGTTAGTCATTATTTTTCATTAGCAAGCTTAATTTGATAGGCTAGATTAGAGCTTTCATCTACTTTGAGCCTAGGTTATGAAAAGAATTCTTGAGAAATGGGAGGAACAACCACCATTGTTGATGAAGACAAGAAATCTTGATCAAGGGAGAACATGCTTTTGAGCCACACTTGTATGGTGAATCCACTTGGGAAGGTAATTGATGTTATTTTTTGTTTATTATTTTATTAGTTTTATAATATTGAAGTTATATTCTTAAATAATAAAGGGGATGAGAAATGTGAATTAGTAAATAAATATGCAAGAATTAACCTACTATTTGTGTAAATAGATTGTATTTTTATCTTTTCTAAATATAGTAAGAAGTGAGAGAGATTAGAACTTAGCATATTCCAACTGATCTAAACTAAGACAAGGTCTGATACTGGAGGAACAAGACTAAGATATAGTCAAAAATAGGCCTCTATACTTTGTTTCTTAATTGGATAGGAGTACCAAAAATAGGACACCCCCTATTTTCCAATGCTATAGTCATATTTTGGCACCATTATTATGAGACTAAATCTTTTTGGGTTATATTCAGAATGCCTATGTACCCTGTCACTGATATTTTAGGGTTAGGACCTTGTAAAGATCATTATGTGCCTATTTTAATCTTCAAAACTCTTAGGAGCTCTTGGTGCTTGAACTTGAATACAACTTAGGAGAAAAGAGAGAAGGGGTTA